>JAAGNO010003052.1:0-40174 GCA_033439905.1 Ceryle rudis | reverse complement strand
GTTATATTATATATAATATAATATTAGTATAATATATTATATAGTTATATTATATAGTTAACTATAAATCTGTCATTCATCCACACATAGGTGTTTATTCTCTACTTTATGTCCAAAGAAAATTTAGAGCAAAAGAACCAAAGCAAATAGAAGAGGAAAAGGATACCAAAAGGAAGGAGGCAGATGGTGCTGGGACAGTTATAATTCCCAAGGAAGGCTGTTTTGGGGAGACGGCAAACTGACCACCCAGCACAGTTTTGGTTATTTCCACCAAATGTTTTCAGTTATTAAAATGTAGTGTTCTTATGTCTTGCCTTGTAATTTCACTGAGGGTTTTCTTTGAATATGTATTCTTGTATTAATAAACAAAATAATTCAGGTGTTTTATACCTTAATACTATTGAACCCTTGAGTACTGCTCAACTATTTATTTCTTGTGGAAACATATGCTGTGGTACAGCCTGACAACAGTCTTGGATAATACTCTTTCTTGGCAATGATCAGCTCAGGTTCATGTTCAGTCTGAGGATGAGGGTCCCAGTTCAAGGAAGGAATGTGTAAGTTATTGAATCTCCATTTAAAAAATTATTTAGGGATATTCTCTATCTAGAAGACAGGTTTAATTAATGTTGACTTAAGTGTAGGCTTCACAGGAAATCTAGAGCTTGCCTTATGCATCAATGCCTTGCTGGAAAAAAAAACCCAAACATAAATACATATAAAGCACACAAAAAACCACCCCAAAATTCCCACAAAACCAACCAATGAAAATTAGAAAGGTTAAACTGAAATAGTTATTTGATAACAGGAGAAAAATACAAAAATTTCATTATTTGTTCTTATTGTAGCAACTGTACTAGTAATAAAATGCAAAACTTGCGCATACATTCATGTGAAAAACTGCCCTGTTTTGTTGTTTTCAGATGTGAAGATGCTTGCAAAATAACGTACACAAAACAGATATTTGAATGCAGTCTTTAGTGAAAATTATCAAAAAGATAAGGGTTTACGTTGAAGTTCAAGTGTGGCTGCTTTCATTTTTGCAATCTGAGTGCAAGGTGACAAAGACTCCTTAAGCAATGTAACAACTATACCTAACCTATATGGAACAGGATACTTTCTGAAGGTAATGGTTTTTAAAATTCATCCAGCAACAACTTAAACGAAGCAAGGTTAAACTGTAGAAGCAAACTCTATTCTATCATTAGCTCTTTATGGTTCATTAGTTTTAACTTTTGGAATTGGAATTCTACCTGGTTAAGAATACATTGGATTATTTTCTGCAGTGCTGTCTATCTTGATATAGTGCTGACTCTGTTATTCTTGCATCTAATGTATTCGAGTTGGCATGAATGTGAAAGACATAATTCTCATTACGTGTGCTAAGCCAGGCAGCGAGGGAAACAAGCTTGACTAAACGCTTGGATTTCAACCAATGGTGCAGCAAACTAAAGTTGGTTCTGAAAATGAAAACTGTTCCTGATTCTCATCAGATGAAAACATGATGAGCTTTGAGAATCAAAATTGAAAAAAAAAAAACCAGAGGGCACTGTCTGGCAAGTTAATACTCTTCAGTTTAAAAGCATCATAAAGAAAATTCCTGTGAATAATAAGAGTACTTGTTAGTAATAACAATTACTGGTTTTGTGCTGACGGACATATTGTGTAGCACTTTTATTTGGAGTTGATGCACTCCTTGGCAGCAGCAGACAATAGAAATGGATAGAAATTTTCAGTACCAGTAGCTGCTTCAAGAACTCTTGTAGGTCAGTTGTTCAGAGCAGGCTTTAAAGCTAAGAAAGTTGCATCAGCAGAGTTCCAGTTGTCCTTGAGAGCTCGATACCAACTTTGAACTCCTTGCTTTCACTGCAGTATGTAATTGTCCCACTGTGTTTGTGGGCTGGAAGGACTTTTATTTAGAGCACTGCCCTGATCTTGGAAACAAGCTATTCCCATTTATGCATCTCAGCTTCTTCTATAGCTTAAAAGCACTTTCTTTTTTTTTATTCCTTTTTTTTTTTTTTCAAATACCTGCAGAGTGCATGGCTATTTATTAGCACGTGTGACAGCTTAAATAACTCTTGTCAGCAATTACTGATTTAGAAAAGTGGCAGTCTTTGTGATCTTGTAACAAAAATGATTTTTGAACAAAAGTCTCATGTGTTTCTTGAAATATAAAGTGGTATCTCTAAGGTGTTTGTAAGGTCAAAAACAATTCAACGAATATTTTGTTCTCTATAGCGGATCAATATGGAATAAAATGTTAAGATTGTTTCAACATATCTTTGGGGAACCAAGTTTTTCTTGTGCTTACCAGCAAAGATATGGGCCTGCGTAAATCCTACTGCTTATAACAATAGTGCTTGACAAAAGTAGTCATGATATAAGGGATAGCATTGTGAAAGGTAAAATGTGTCAAACGTACAATGAAGGGAAATGAGGTGAAATCAGCCTCAAACCCATTCAATTTTTCTCATGCTCTTATTATACAACTTGAAGCTTTTTATAGCTAATTCCAGAGCAGAGAAATAATTTGCTTACATGGAGAGAGAGCATGCATACTTAATAGAGTATCTGTCTTTTTGAAGCGGAGCAATTAAAATTATTTAATTATAATTTATGTGCATAATTACATGCATAATATATGTATAATTTATGTGTAGACAAGGGGGTGAAAAAGTCCCTTTACTGGGGAAGTAGGACTTAGAAAATTGAGAGGTGAGCTATCAAGTTGTGAGATGACTGCAGATTTTAATTTCACGCTTTCTCTTTTCATATTAATTGTTCCTATTTTATAAGCGTATTTCTAATGGAAGTCTTGGTCCTAAAGCCAAACTCTGTTTTGTGAAGAAACCTGAAAACTGTAGTGGAAGTGGGATGGACTATGTGGGGAAAGAATTTGAAATGCTCTGTGTATGAGGTACATCTTACCATATGCCATATGTTCCTAGTACAGTGCAGTTTACTTGATTTTTCTTTTTCTGGTTTATTTTTCAAAACTCAGTGATATCATTGCCGATTGCTATAATAGTACTTTAGTGTTAATGGTTTACCAACCAAATACATAAATCCATGAGATCAAAAGGTCTCCTCATGGCTCTGTAAAAGCATTCTTATCCTGGAATCTTCTAGATACAACTAGATACACTACTGAAACAAGCTTTCATGGAAAACCATAAATTGTCCTGTAAACCTTTATTAAACTGGAGGAGAAGGTGACTGGCTTCATAAATAATGGATGGACTTACTGAGCATCCTGGTAAGAGGTCAAAGAAAGCTATAGCTGTTGTTTTTAACAATTTCAAAATACTCCTCTTCAACATTTATTTATGGTAGCCTGTAGCCTGATTAGAGCTGCATAAGATCATCTTTTATCCTATCCCATGCCTTTTTTCCTTTCTTAGGTTTGGTTTCTTCTTCTGAAACAACTATATCAATTTTCAGAGTCTTTCAAACAATGCAAAAATGTAATTTAGGTAAACCAAAAATGCATACTTTATGAAAAATGTCCCTGATTCAGGGAAATATTCAAGAGGTGATTGTATTTCATTTCCAAAATGACTTGTCTTTAGGTTGAGATTATGGACTAAGAAGAATGTTATTTATTGTGCTTCTTGTTTTTCAAGTAATTTTCTTTCAAAATAGTGATATTTTGTTGTAGTTGTTTTCTAAAAGACACTGACATCCCAAAGTAGCTGCCTTAGTTTTAATACATATATATACAGACCACCAGACTGGGGACATATTTTTAGCATTTATCTATGATAATACTAAACAATGGATATATGGTGTGCCAAGACCTGAATTAGACTTTTGTGACAGTGGAATTTTTTGCTTTAATGAAACATCAATTCATCTGGCATTTTCCTTAACAGCCACTATTTTCCTTTATTTCTAATGAAGCAAAATCCTACACTATCTATTGCTATCTTTTTTTATCTTCTATTTTTGGTGCGTCTTAGTGGCTTTGGAAACCACAGTTGAAAGTTTTGGTAGTTTGACTCTGTCTTGGGAAAACAAAAAAGTGAATTCTGAGATGAATAAATACATTTTTCTGTCTCCTAGTCCTAGGCTTTGATAAAAAAGGATCAAAAAATATATAAAAGACAACTTATCTCTATGTTTTTACACATGGCATGTGCTAAAGATAATACTATAGTATTATTCTATAAATATAGTATAAAGTGGTAATAGGAAAGCAGACCAGATGAAACTGGAGAATTTTCATCTGTGCCACGCAAGGCAGCTCTGTTGTATTGGATGTAATTCTGATAATTTCTAATAAATAAGGATTACCTGGGGTGTGTGTGTGTGTGTGTGTGCTTCCTGAAACTGTGACAGTACGGATTTACTTACAGTGGAGTAAGAAGTCTTTTAGCCTTCACCTTGGGATTTTGCTTTAGGATCTGATGCTGTAAAACTGAGAGTAACTTCTAGAAGTACTAACAAAACTCCTGCATGAAGTCTGTCTAAATCACCTTTTAAGAATTTCCAGAAATAGTTCAGCAGCTTTTGTTCTGAATCCTAAAATAATCGCCTTCCTTCCTCCTTTTGTTTGAGAAGGAATTAAAGGGTTAGTTGAGTTCTTATGAATGTTACTGATTATTGCACTGCATTGTGATTACTGTTTAGCTTCTGTGTTTGCCAGCGACAGTATACTTGAACTTCAGAAATATAGTGCTAATGACCTTCAGAATGCTTTTCCTTGACCCGGTAGTGAAATAAGTGCTTTCCATGTAGTGGACTGAAGTTACCGAGCACTACGAAAGATTAGTGTGTGTGCTGCAAAGCTCCTCTGTTGTTTGTATAATGTCTTTGCCTGGTTTTAGGGACACTGTACCCTGAAGAGCTGTGAATACAAAATAATCAAATTACAACAGAGTATCTGAGTTCAACAGCTGTCAACACTCACATGTTTGAGAAGACCAAAACCTTGCAGGGATAGATGCAGGAATTAAGGTACTAAACTGACAGAAGTGTACAGTCACTCTCATGTGACTATTGCTTATAGAGTAAAATCATTTTGTTGCAATATGAGTTACAAGACCAAGCTTCACATTTTATCCATGCTGAAGTGCACTTAATCTTCTCTTGGATCACTAATAAAGAGCAGAGAATATACTACATAAAGCCATTCCAGTCAGTGCTGTATCAGAATATCAAGGGTTAACAAGAATAACAAAGTTGTATGGATGTTTTTCACAATAAAGGTACAACTCATGCTGCGTAGTTTCTGTCCAGTGAATCTGGAGGAGAGCAAACTCCAGTTACTCATAAACTTGGAGTTTATTTGGAATGGTGGCAGATGCAGTCCCATAGCAATCCTTTTCAAAGGTCATTTTCCCATCTTATGCAAGTGAATGGACAGCCAAATGCTTCCTCTGCAGGAGCATGTGTGCAAAAAACAGTTGGACAGATTTTAATTAAACTTTATTAATTTTTTAAATGCATGAGTACTCTAAAGCATTCTTCTTAAAGTTTGACATCAAATGATCTCAGGATTTTTCCAGGTTAGGAGTTACTAGTTTATAATAGCACTAGGAAAACCAATCAGCTTGAAAATTGAGGTTATCTATTCTTTTGTTCATTGTACTACTTACTGTTTGATGAAGATTAATCAACTCACCTCATGTTCTGTGCTGTAAATATAGAGCCTATGAAAACCTCTTAATCTAAGTCTAAAATACTCTTGCTGTTACTGAAATTGAATTTGCTGTGACCTCTCATCAAGTAGATGCACTAGGCTCATTCTTTTTCACTTTATAACATCTGTAGCTTTCCCATTAGCTAAACTGGACAAGTGGTTTGCAGTGTTAATTTGCTTAGTAAGGACTCTGTTTAGTGTGCAAAGATGAAGTGAACTGCTCTCTGTGCATACTCTCCCAGCAGCCTGTACAGCAACTGGGCAAGGTGGGAGGGTATTGGGCAGGTGTAGGGATAGAAAGATTAGTCATGTGTAGGGAACAGCAATTTGCAAAAGAGAATAAACCACTGGTAGTGGGCATCTTTACTTCAGCCTTTTTCACTGTAATAATCCCCAGCAAAACCTGGTGCTCTCAGTTTGAGACTTCAAATATTTTGGCATAAACTTCCTCTGGAGAAGATGAAACCTTCCTTAGTTTTAAGCTTTGAGATGACTGAGTTTCTTCACAATATAAATTAATCCCTAAATTCTTAAGAACCAAAGAATCCAGCAGTTATAGCTTATTTTTTTTCTTCAGCTGAAGTAGATAAATAAGAAATTGTGTGTTGCTTGTTTCTTGGGCATACTGAAAGTCTTTCAGTCTTTTTTTTATTTATAGATAGACTGGGGATCTATACCAGTTCCATCTAGGAAAACTAATCTTTTCCATGACATGTGATGTGTTTTGTAGTTGCTGTTCTATGAAAATGCTTTCATTGCTGGATTTATAGGTTGCTGCTAGAATCATCATTGTCCAGTCATAGAATGGTTTGTGTTGGAAGGGACCTTAAAGATCATCTAGTTCCAACTCCCCTGCAATGGGCAGGGACATCTCCCACTAGACCAAGTTGCTCAAAACCCCATCCAGCCTGGCTCTTGAACACTCCAAGGGATGGAGCAACCTGTTCTGGTGTCTCACTACCTTCACAGTGAAGATCTTCCTAATTTCCAATCTAATTCTACCCTCTTTCAGTGTAAAGCCATTACCCCTTGTCCTATTACTAAATGTCCTTGTAAAAAGTCACTCTCCAGCTTTCTTGTAGGCACCCCTGAAGTACCAAAAAGTTGCTATAAGGTCTTCCTGGAGCCTTCTGTAGGCTGAAAACACCCAACTCTGTCTGTCTTCGTAGGAGAACTAAGAGACTGTGGATAAAATCTTTGTGTTGACTTTCTTATTTTCCAAATGGCATTTGGGAGGAGCATGGCACTGGCCACATCTGCAGTGACACTGTAAAAACCAGAGCTTGTTGGAGTCCTGAAGCCAGTGGCAAAGAACAAGCACTCAGTCTATAGCCTCAGGCCACTGTCAAACAGGAGAGGAGAGCCCTGAAGCAGCACAGCAATATGGCAAGACTAATTTTTCCATCAGCAGTGACAGTCGTAAAAAAAGCCCAACAACTTTGAAACCTTTTTTGCTAGCAAGTTAAAATTAGCACAAATACTGCTGACAGGTAGGCATGATGGTGGAGGCAAAAAAGCATTTTGCTGTTTAGTTTCATAGTGGTTAGAAATACTTATCTGTGAAGGAGAATCTTGTCAGCAGGATTTTGTGTTTGTCAGCCTTTTGGAGGTAGGACATTAACTACAGGAAGACCTCAAGAGAGGGCTGGTGATAGTGAAATGGTATTCCCCTTTCCTTTTTGGTATTTATCGGAGGTTTCGGGACTGTCACTCTCCAACTGAAGAGCTCATACTTCACTCCTTCCAAAGAGCCTGTAATCAGTATAGCCCATTGAGCTAATTGTTTGCTTGTTGGAGTGTTTTGAAACAACAAAATGCAAAGAGAAAGAGAGACAGGCTGCTTGCTGCCTTAATAAAACCCCCGAAGGAACAGAGCCATTTTCTGTGCCTTGAAAAAGCCTGCAGCCCAAGTCTTCTTTTGTCTGAAGGTGACATATTAGTCTTGGAGTTCCTTAGAAAAGAGGAAAATTACTGGCCAGTGGGGCCATTTATTTTTGTTTCTGTGTGTTTAAGGAAAAAGAAACACAGCAGATATTGCCTGGATCAAAATGAGTAGTTTGCTAGAGATTTATTACCCACCCCCTCACAGATACTCCTGATTCAGAGAACACTCATGGTGAAATTTTAAGGATGCTGTTCTGAATATTGTTGTCCTTCCAGTTAAAATATAAACTTTTGAAACTGCTAAGAAATTGTGTATATATAACTTCATGAAATAAGGTTCATGGTTGAATTTCTCTCTTAGCTATTTCTTTATCACACTCAGGGACTCAGCTACATACCAAAGAGGAGAAATTCATAAGTATGTTGGTTTTATGACCAAATTTCCTTCCTTCTACAACGAAACCTGCAATTAAAAGAAGTAGATACAGTTCATATTGGGTAATAGAGTGACTAAGGAGTCATGAAACTCTAAAATTCTACTGACTCTTGCAACAGACGTGTTCTAAGTCATAGTCCTGCATTTTGATATGAATTGCTTCATCAGAGACAAGCATGAGCTCTGCCCTGTGAGAAGGCCTGCATGTCCTCTGCCCTGGCAGCACCACTGCCTGTGGGGTGGCTAGAGCTCCAGCAACTTCGCCCACAGCAATAGTGTTCACCACAGCCTGCCTTGCCAATGTCTGTCATTTGACCACATTTTTCTCTCCTGAATATATACTTATTTTTTCTAGTGAGAACATGCTGGTGATAGATGCTATATTGGTTGGTTTTTTAGGTTTTTTAATGGTAAACTGGAGAGGTACATAATAAATGAAAAAGTGAAAGTACATACATGTATTTTACCTGTAGTAAGTAGAGGTTGATCTGTTTACACTCAACTTAGACTTTAATTTTAAATAGCCCCTTGGATCAGGCTTCATCAATAGTGGTTGTTCTTAAAGAAGTGGTAATTTGGAAGGGCTCCATTTTGTACATGGCTTGTTTGTCTTCTAACATAGATGATTTAATCAAGTAGGGTAGAAGACCACAGCATGATGGAAGTGTGAGTGTGTGCCAGCTATGAACACATCTTTGAGGTTCATCCTTCTTAGTCTTGTTGTGTATATGTCTGTATGAAAAATCTCAGTGATCTGAATAGCTGTGAAAATCCACAAACAAATGAAAAGCTTCATGCAAATATAATTTCCTTAGTAATGTAACTTTCATCTGCTTTCACTTACCAAGCTTTCTTGCAATTAGTGGAGAAATCCTCCACTCAGTGTTAACATGAGGTCAGTGTGCAGGATTCATATTCATCGATTTAAAAACCTGTTCTGAAGCCTCTGAGCTTGTTTCACAAATCAGTGAAGCAAAGTGGCTTTTGTGAAATTACTGCTGCAAATAAGACAAGAATTAAACCCACTATCTGGAGAATAAGATTTACAGTATAAGTTTTACTCTGAACTTGCACTCTATTTTACAAACTCTAGTCTAAGCATGGTTACAGCTCCTCGCTAAGGGCTGTTCTCCTGTTAGATATTTATGAAAAGCAGTCAGAGTGAACAGTGTGTACATATCTAAAGGCTGATTTAATCTTTAGGGAAGTTATGTCTGGTTTTGGATTTCAGGGTGTTCTCAAAGGATTTTCCTGTTTTGTAAAATAACTTTAAAAAAAATCAAAGATGGAATTTCCTATTATTTTCTTTCAGACTTCTCCTTGAATGATTATGCTGGTTAGTAATTTCTGCAGTATGGTTAAATGCAAGCCTGTAATCTTTTAATGCATTGAAAACACTAACTGAAGTGCTTTTCAGTGTAATCACATTCAGGTGAATACATAGATTTTTCTGCAATTTTTAAGTCCTATTTTGATGGTGCTGCTATGACAAGTATTTTTTTAATCAAGTTCAAATGACGAGCGGGCAGAGCACTGGACGTATACAGAAACCTGACGTCTGTCAATACCTTTTCTTCACACTCCATTGGGGTGGAGCAGGGTGCTCAGTAAGGTGTTTGGAGTGTCATTATCACAGACTTGTTTTGCAGTAGAACGGTTTCCCAAGATCTCACATGGTCAGGAGTCTCCCGGTGTTTAAAGATGAAGGACAAAGCCCAGCGCCTTCAAGTAGGGCTGTTTGCCCTTTGTGATTCCCTATTGGAGTCTCCCTGGGGGATTTACATAGAGCTACTCCTATCACTTGGAGTCGTCTGCAGGTGCACAAATGTACTACAGGCATCATCAAATTCTGCTCTGCTCATTGTATAACTTACGGTGACAGGTGGGATTAATAGTTTATGACGTGTACTCTGTCACTGCTAGAGATCAAGAGCACCATATGCCTTTCCTGGAGCTTGTTGTGTATAGGAGGGTGAGGCAAGCTCCTGCTTGTGAAAAATAAGTGAAAACCGGGTCTTCCTATATTGCCTTTGTGCACTGACCTACCTTTTTGGCTGTGTAGCAGCAGAAAAAAATACTTTGACTACTAAGCACCTTATATGTAAGTTGCAAAAAGGGGTCTGTTTCCAGCTGCTGTCTATTTTGGGCTTCCTATTCTGACTTCTCCCTTTCTGTAACACTAGTGGAAGCGAAGTCTTCTGGAGATCAAAACAAAATGGGAATTGAACTACTGATGAAGTCACAGTTGTTGCCATTTATTGACATCAATGGTTCTGGTAGAAAAGAGACTTTCTTTCATCAAGTGAGATCCACTGTGAGGGTTATGTTCCTTAAGATGATTCAAAATGCTTTGGGTGGAGCTGGGGGGGGGTTTTCACATATATTGAGGTTTTCACATATATTGAAGGTTTTCACATATATTGAAAACCTTCATAACATATATAAAAGATGTGCTATGTGCAAATTATGTGCTGAGTATTCTAAAAGGAACAAATGGCAAGCTTAAACAGAAAGGGGTAGGGATTACTTCAGGCATTTTTTTTTTTTACAATGTTTGTTTCCTGAACCAAGTATGAAAATTTGAGACTATGCTGATCATTTTGATTTATGATTTGTAATTCCTTCCAATGCCCCAGCAAAACTATAGAAAGTGATACTTTCTTAAATCTGTAGGCTAATTTAAAATCCTGCTAGAGTTTCTGTTGAGAACAGATAGGCTTCGCTTTCTTTAAGGCTTGACTTTTTGGGTGGACAGTAGTTTATACTTTGGAGAGTGGAGGGGGTGGGATTCTGATACTCTTCCTTTATTTTTTTTAATTTATTTTTTTTTTCTTGAACTGTTGGCAAGATTCTGTCCTTGTCCTTTGTGTTCATGAGTCTCAGGAGAATGACACCATTTCTGTCCTATTTTTATTTCTTCCTTCTGGTAATCTATTGGTACTTTCACCCTAAATCATGTCACCTTGAGGATTAAATACTGGCAGTATGGGAAGCCATTTCTAGAAGGAAGTCAATTGGTTTATTTCTTTTATTATTTTTTTTAATTTGTTTTGCTGGATGAGAGAAGGGAAGTTCTTGTCCTCTGGAGGGGATTCTTGAGTAGCTTTTTATCTTTGGTGTTCTTAATGCTGTAATATAAAATTCAGGGATGCTGTTTTTCACACTAACAGAATAATTAATCTTAATTGCATTGATTGTTTACCATACTTTAGTGGGTAAGTGATTAGAAATGGCTTTATGTCACAAGACAGAATAATGTGTCTTATCCAAATGTCTGAGAGTTGGCAAAAAAAAAAAAAGGTACCATTTGTTGCATGGAAAATGTCATTGCATCAGCTACATTGCTCTCATGCTGTAACCTCCTGTCTACATCGTTCTTCGGCCGATTTGTGTGTACAGATTCCCTCATGAAAACAGTAGATGATTTATTGTCATAACGTGTTTATGGCTCTGTTTTCCTTAGCTTAGAGACAACCAAAGCATGACTGAAAGGGTCCAAACAATGGTTTCTGGTTGTTGGCCATCTGTCAAGAGTGTGGCAATGCACATGTACCCTAGCAATGAAACAGGATCCAAACCTGCTGTTCTCTCCTGGGGACTAAGCACTTGGTACATCCCCTTCTGGAACCACTTTGACATCTTTCATTATTTCAGTGGTCCTTGGATGCCTTTGAGCATATATATGTTTGGGTTTTTTTCCCCCTTCTGGAAGAATTCAGCTGATAACACAACTTTTCTTCTGCATATATCTTATATATGCATAATACATATGTGTGTATATTAAGTATATATTAAAGTCAAAGGGAGAGTTATAACAGTTCTATCTTAAGTAGATGGACTTCATCATTAAACATCATGGATCTCATCTGCATGTATTGTGACCTCTGGAAGCTGGCACTTCTTCACGTCTGTGTTGATCACACTCCAAACACCTTACTGACTACACTGAGATGTATATATAAAATAAGACCAGAAAGTCTGGAAATCCCTGTGAAAATTGTGTGCAAACTCTTGGAAAGCAGCCAGAGCAAATGTGAGAGAAAATGAATATTACTTTTTTTCTGATAATTGGGCAGTGTTTGGTGCTCCAGTCTCTCCTGGGCAGTCAGAGATGCACTAGTGTGGTTGAGCTGTAATTCTGTGTATTTCCCTGTTATCCTTAGCTCTAAATTTGTCTTCCAGCAACTGTGCTGCATGCTGAGAGTCAAGTGAGGATTTCTACACCCGTATCCATGATGATATCTATTCTAATGAAATACATTGTGTACTTAATACTTTTGGTTTAGGGCATGAAGTCAGTAGGAGGAGTGGGGAGCCCAGTTCTTCATCCTCCCAGCTGAGTACTTAATAAGCCCAAACGGATGCTTTGTCAGCTCAGAGCTGTCAAAACAACTTTTTTTTAATTTTTTTTTTTAATTTTATCTGGCTATGATTTCTACCTGGATCGTATTAGTGTCTAAGATGTACCCATGTATTCTGATATACATGTAAGGAATGTCAGGATGAAAGATGTTCATAATGCTATCCAGTTTGTTTCCTAGAGGTCCTGCACTTACTGCTGTTTCATTGCTGTACAGTTTTGGTTGGATGTCTAAGTCCCTTCTGAGTGCTTTTCGTCTTGCAAACCCCAGAAGCTGTTTTGTGCTTGCAACAGCAGTAGAGTTTTCCAGCCTCTGGAGACCTCTCCATATATGCAGCTGGTGTCAGGACTAAATTATGGAGAAGCCAATTAGGACTGATACCCAACAAATTCTCTGTTGAGATAAAGCACTCAGCAGACAGGTCTTGTTTCTGCTTACAGAGGTATTTTTTAATAAGCTCCAGCAGATCTAGGAACAATGTGATTACTAGGGAGTTTCTTAAAGAGGCACTTGAAAAATTATGGAAACTTGAATTTTCAGGATGATTTTCATGCCTGCCTTATCTGCAGGAGGCAGTGTAATCTAGGATTTCAGGTTTTTTTTCATGGATACCTCTTGCTTTAGCTTCTTTCTCTGCCTGTGAACTTGGTGCAACTGAAGGAGGAGGGGGCAAAGACACCTGGCAAAAACACAAATAGAGAAGTGTTTTCAAACTGGTTTTATTGCCAAGACTGGAGGGAGGAAAGGTTTTCAATGTGTCAGTAGGGCATAGGAGCTATTGCAGAGTCAAGTTGTTTCTGGATTTTGAATTCCCAAACAGATTTTTGAAATAGTGTAGCATTTCATATTTGACTTCAGCAATTTTAATCTCTAACAAGGAGGAGGAATCCAGGGCAACGGTGTCAGTTGAACTGTGGATGAATAAAATCAGAGGCTAGGGTTGGAAGAGATTCTTTTCAGTGACATCTTCTAGAACAGCCTGAGGTCACCAGACAGGATGCTCTTCTCCCTGTTCAGAGCCCCTCTCACCAAAAACAAAGGAAATGCAGCTTTTGGATATTACTGTCACTGAAAAAAAGGTGTAAGAATTACTTGGCATAGGTCAATTATTTGAGCAGGAGTATACAGAACTATTGATTTTTATACCTGTGGATTTTATAAAAGCATGACTTCCCCGTAGTCTAGAAGGAGAATAACATGGTACTTGAGCAGAAACTGACTTCGAGCCCCTGGCCACTGGGTTAGAGACAAGAAAGATAAATAGATGGAAGAAATACTGCATGAAATTCCAAACATGCCAACCCTCACTGCTTTACATCTGTAGCATCAATTACTGTGATGCCTAAATTGTTTTCCAGGGAAATTCAGTCTTAATGGTGTGGTCTTTGGGAGTTCTTTGTTTTTTCTACTCCTCAGCCTCATTGTGTTAACTTTTAATACCTGCTTCTTAAAGGTCCAAATTTAAATATAAATCATGAGTAATTAGTTTTTTCATGTCTTTTCAGACTGCTGAGAAAAAGGCAGGGACAGAAAAGGCATAAAATGAAGCAGCAGGTGATAGGCACACTTTCATGGGATTCAAAGTGCAATCATTGCCTCTGTCATCTGAAAAGTTGTGTCTGAAATGGACTGCTAACCAAAATGTAACAGCCAGATAAATATAAATATATCAGTATAAGACTCCTCTTCCCCTTCTTTCCTGCTGTTCTTTTAAAAAGATGATGTTTGGGCATTTTGAAGAGACTGATGTAGTCTATCTCTGTGTCAGGCAGCTTTCCAGCCACTCCTCCCCAAGCCTGTAGTGTTGCCTGGGGTTGTTGTGACCGAAGTGAATGACCCAGCACTTGGCCTTGTTAAACCTCAGCCCATTGCTCCAGCCTTTCCAAATCCCTCCGCAGATCCTTCCTACCCTCAAGCAGATTGATGCCCCCACTTAATTTTGTGTCATCTGCAAATTTACTGAGGGCGTGTTTGATCCCCTCATCCAGGTCATCGATAAACATATTAAACAAGACTGGTCCCAAAACTGAGTCCTGAGGACACCACTTGTGAACAGCATCAGATTTTAAAACCTATGCAAAAAATGTTTCTATCTGCCATCTACTAGATAACACTAAATTGGTAAGAGTTGCATGTATGAAGCTCTCAAAGAGATGGGGAAATGTTTGCAGAAGTGAGATATATGGCAATTGTGGTGGTGTTTTTCTCACCCACCCCCCACCCCCCCAAAAATTTGTCCTCTTTGCAGGTGCAAAGCTGAATGTGGTTTGGAGACCTTGCTCATCCTTCTTTTCACCAGGCTGTCCTATCAAACCAGAAAGCACTCAGAAGCATTACCCTTGGTACTGGCAAACTGCAGCCTCGCTTTTACCTTTTAGCGGAAGCCCTTAAGCTCCGAATGTTTTTTCCAGGCTTGCAGTGACTGCATTTGGACACAGTGCTTCTGCCTCTGAGCAGGGTATGAAATAAGCAGCCCTGTACCTGTGGACAGTGTTGTCTTTTTCAGAACCTGATTGAAGTGCCCAGCAGATGGTGCAATGGACTCTTCTTTAGCTACAGAAATGCTACGATCTTGAGGTTTCCTTTGGCTTGAAATTAGATGTAATTTTATATGCTTTGATCTGAAGCTAACATTTTCAAATATTGAACTTTAGAAATAAAAATATACGTTTTTTTCTTTTCCTTTTTTTTTTCTTTTTCTGAAGAAATCAGTTGAATTTCTGTAATAACTCCCCCGTTACAAACACTTCTGAAAATAGAACGGAATTGTTAGGGAAGCCATGACTTTCCTTAATCCCTGTAAATGAAGAAGTGCAGTCTTTGTCACCCATGATTACTGCAGCATCTGACAGAGTGGGGTTTAGCACCTTTGCCTCCTGTAAGAAACAAGAGTTGCTTTAAGCTGTGTCTACAGGAGGTGAGTTCCTAGTTTAGTGTATTTGCAGCTTAAAACCAGTTACTCTGTACCCTTAAACAGTAATTTCCTGATGTTAATAATCAGTGCCAGACAAGAGTTCTCTGTATTTCCACTTAACGATTAATTACAATTAATTGGAGACTGCTTTTTCCATGATGGGTAAACAGTCTGCTTCTTTGTTCTTGATGCTGCCTTCCTCATACAAAATGGAAGAGTTAATTTAGTGCTGGGAATTGCAGGCCAAAATATTGTTGTCCAGCTTCCTGTGGAATAGCCTGAGATACCACTTCTAGTTATGAGCAGAGCTGATTACATCGTCTTTACAACTCTTACTCAAAAAACCCTAAACAAACAAAATCCCTGGAAAAAAAAAAAAGTATATTTGGCTCACAATTAGCAGAAATATCTTACAGGGCAGTGCAAAGATGTTATGAAATAGTTTTCTTTCTCTGATTCTCTTAAAATGTGCCCACTAATTTGTCAAAACTTCTGAGAGACTGTGATGTTGAAAAATGCATGCTGAGGAATTGTGAGAAGTTGTAAAGCTCTACAGAGCCTTAAATACCTTGAAGCAGATGCTGCTTCTATGTTCTCCTTTACTCCATTTCTGAGTAAGCTACACAAATCTAGCATTAGAGCCAGAAGTGATGAGTAAAGAGAAAATCATGTTGTCTTTGGAGATAAGAGTCAAACTGTATCTAGAAGAACATGCACAAATTCCTTCCATGGTTACAGAGGCTCGCTTCAACAATTTGCTCATAGTGTTTAAATGAATCATTAAATTACTCTTCAACCTCCTGTTAATAATGGAGAAGTCCTCACAGAGCTGAAGACCTGAACAATAGAGGTGCCCCCAAAGTGCAGTAGGTTTTATTGTAATCATGAAACCACAGTCTATAAATATTTTAAATCGCTTAAAATTGTTTCTAACTCTCCCTTTTGTTGGCTTCTCAATGCGGTGTTAATGTGAGCGAAATACTTCTGTGAAACCCAGGGAAATGCAATCAGATTCAATTTAATACTGACCTACCTATTTTCTTGTGCCTGCTGGAATTTGGTGGTAAATCAGCCATAGGCCACTTAGTGTTTATCTTAACTAATGTGAGTACTGTGATCCAAGTTCACATCCAGAGTTCAAACACAAGATTTTTTTAGGGTGCTGTGGGATGGAAGCATGGAAAGGAGTGAGTTTAGTTCTTGGAGGAGGAAATACAGCTCTTGCTGTCATACTATAGATATCCTTTAGTTTAGCAGGCACTGACGCGACTCCTCTGAGTGACAAGTTACGGAGTATGATGTGTTGTATTTGGAAAGTCTCACTGTGGCACAGGCATCACAAAGCAGCATAGTACATCTGCCACATCTTGTGGGCTGGTACAGAAGATGTGATGTTACTGAGTTTTGAACCATTCTTCAGCCTTTAGTTCTGTAACTATTTTTGAGCTAGAGATTTTTTTTGCCATACTGGAGGTTAATTTGCAACATGACATCAACTGGCTTTTCTCTGAGAGGCAATGTCAGATTTGCTGACTGGCTGCTTTCTGAAGATGCTTCCCTGTTAAACTGGTCCTGATTAATGAAAAATATGAAGGCAAAAGAAAAAGTAGCCTTGCTTAGCTTTTTTTTTTTTGTGTACTTATGACTCATTCACTTGTGTAGCACCTCTAAGACCACTATGGTCTTTGTTTCTTTTGTTTTTCACTGCTTGCATTTTAAGCCATTCATATGCAGACCTGGTATAAACCAGAAATTCTGTAGTTGCATTAGCATAAGGCTTTGTCTAAGCTAATAGACCTTGGTGAGATGCAGAGTGCTACGGCAATAGAGTTGACTGACTTTTTGATTGGAGATGTTCAGGGTCTGATTTATTTGGAGGACAGGCTCTTCCACAGTTGCGGCCAAGAGACAGTAGTCCGTAATGCTGGAATTCTTATGAAAATACTTGAGAAACACATTGATTGGGTTTTTAAATGTGTAAGTGTGATTGTTACTGAGTCAAATCCTGAAGCCCATTCACTGTGCCTTGTATGCATAAAGGTAGAATCAATACCCAGTGTTCCTAGTAAACAAAATCTGGGAAGCCTTAAGTTAATCCCTCTTTAATCAAAGGCAAGTCACCATTTTCTTTCCTGCTGTTTTGTCTTCCAGGCTGGAAGCAACATTAGAATTTGTCAAAGGGAATGATGTGTGGCTGATCTTTGTGGCCTCTGAACAGGCAGAAGTGCTCCTTTCCTCCATGCATCTGGTTTCTCATTCCTTGAAGACTCAAAGTAGATATTCGGTATAGCTGGAGCTTTATCAGTACTTAAACAGGTGAGAATCTTCCTCTCACACAGCATAATGGCTCAAAGTTAATAAGGAATAATAAGGCAGTGGGCACACTTGGCAGTCAGTTTAAGTGTAAAATACCTGAATGGGCTGGACAGTGGGTGGCTGAGCCTGCCTTCATTTCTGGGTTGTTCCTCGGGAGACGTGTCCTGTCTTTCCTTGTCATTTTGCCCCTTGGCTGGCATTCCCGGTATTTATCTCCTGGGTCAGCATTATGCCTACATGGCTGTGAAATGCAGTTGCTGCAGATGGGCTGTTTTTGTCTTTTGTGAATCACTGAGGAATTGTTTTATTTCATGCTCCTGAGAATTTGAGCACAATATGTTTATTTGGGGGAGTCAGCACAGACCAATCAGTTACCATACCCTTGCTTTTCAACTTATCCAGCACGTTTGCAGCAGGTGTTCCTGATTTTTTTTTTTTTTAAGCTCACTGGATGTTTATGGGCTCCTCTACTGCACAGGCTCTTTTCCTCTTCCCCCCACTTCACTGTGCGACAAAAGGCTCTTGCTATTTTACATGCAGTGCAATGAACATGGATCAGTGACTGCAACAGTTGATTAAAGTTAGTCAGGAAAAGTAAAACCAAGTCAGAGGCTTGCAGAGTTGTGCTACTCATTACTCTTCTAATACTCAGAAATCAAGTCTTTCAATCTAACATATTAAAGCCTCAGGCATTACTAAATTAAACAGATGATTTACCTATTTGATTTTAAGGTTTAGGAATAGCACTGCTGATTTATCTGCTCAGCAAAGGGGAGAGAGAGAGAGGTGTATACAGCCCACTATTTCCTGATACAATCTGTGCACTGGTTGCATGTAAAGCATCTTAACGTTTATAATTTTAAGACTGTCATTGTCACTCAAGCTCAACTTTCTGTCACACTTATGGTTAGGAAAGTGTATCCAAGATTTTACTATAAACAAAAAGTAATTTAAGAGATAATAAAGTGCCATAGTCTTAAGTATATTTAATATCTGTAGAGCAAAGCTGGAAGCAGTGAACAAAAGTAATCACTGTGCATTATTCTTTATCTTCTTGCATTTAATAGTCTGATTTAAATTTTGAATGCTTTGGTTAAGCAGCAGTGCTGCAGGACTAGGATCCCTTCTGTCTCTTTTTAAAGATTTGATTTAGAAAGCTAATTTTAAATAACTTTTCTGATGGCAACTGAGTTACCCTGGTAATTATTCAAATAAATCTGACCTAACTTCTTGACGGGAAATATTTTAGGATTTCCCCTTCTGAAACAATTTTTTATATAACTGATGTCTTCCAACTGAAATATCTACTGTACTGTATTCACAAAATCCCCTGCTCTTTTTTCTTCCTTCCCAGGCAACAGGAAAACGACATTTTCCATACATCTTAGAGCAGTAAGTTGTTAATGATCTCTGTAGTCTTTCAAAGATGCCTGTTGCTCCTTTCATTCTGGGCCTTTTCCTTTATATCATTTGTATGGCCCTCATTGAGGGTGATAATGGGGCTCCTTGACTTCATTAGACTGGAGAAGAGATACAGATAGTTAAAGTGAACTCACAGGCTGGGTCTTGCTTGAGGCTGTTCTCTGTGTCCTGATGCCATTACAGAACCTGGCAGAAACAAAGCAGAAGAGGTTTATTGAAGAGGCTTACGGTTAGGGCTATATAGATTATAGCAATCATTGTAATCAACTTGGTATAATATGGAATTCAGAGAAAAGGGTAAGTATCAAATCAAAATAGCAATGAGTCCCAAAGGAAAGATAAAATAAATGAGATAAGTAGTCCAGCTTTATTTTTAAAGATTTCTTACCCAATTTATTCACTTTAATTCAGACAGATTAAAGCATAAACCTCTGCTATCACCATGCAAATATCAATGGGATTAAATATAATCTTTGGAGACAAGAATCTAAGTCAAGTAATTCAGCCAATCAGTTAAACAAACATGTCTTTCACCTCCCTTATCTGCAATGCAGATCACTTGCATTCAGTTTGGTCTGCATGAATGATTTCCAGTAGGAGTTCAGGAAGTGAAGCAAGGCGAGAATTGCCTGTAGAGCTCTACAGTGGGCTGAGGAAACCAGACGGCTGTATTTTGAAATAGGGCACTTCTATACCTGCAGTGTTTTTATATATCTATATGTAAAAAAACCCCAAACCCTTGTATTTGTGTCTCTCTTTTTCCACTGAGGGGTTGATCTCGGCTGTAGCTGGCATTTGTTCGATTGGGGATGTCAACCACTTCTTCCCCACTTCAGACCTCTGACTGCTTCAGTCTGAAGAGATAACTAACAGAAACATCCTGCCCTATCAATAGTTTATTAAAAATTCTTTCCAAATTAAAAAAAAAAAGTGCCAGTGTAGTTGCAATAGGAACTATGGGACAAGTGAAGCTTTTGTGACCATCTGTGGCATATTCAGTCCCTTCCTCTTTGTGATTTTTGCTTAAGGGTCAAGTGATCCCATCTAGTGAGCTAACTGGCCAAGTTTTTTTTTTTTATTCACACTTTGTTTTTTCCCAACAGCCTTGCTGCTAGTGAGGCAGCCCCAGCAGTTGCATGAAGCTGGTCGTCTCTTTGTGTGTCACATTTACCACCGCTGGAAGATGTGATATGTATAGGACACTCCAGGATTGGTACATGAACCTGTTTTGCCTTGAATGCAAATGCATTTTGGTGAAGTTAAACCAGTTGTCTTCTCAGTCCAGTACTGACATGGGGATGCAGGTTTCCTGGCTCCAGCCTTTCTACTTCTCCCTATTTTCATCCCTGAATAAACTACTTCCACTTTTCTGAAGAAATGTTGTGGTTTAGGGTCAGGGTGGCCCCTTAGACCTATAACAGACACTCTCGGTTAAACTCCCACCCTTCTCTAAGGGGAAGAGAAAGGGAATAAGGGAGAGGGACTTAGCAATTAGAAAAGGAAACTAGAACAGCTTTAATGAAAACAAAAATGAAAATAATAATAAAAATGGAACGTATACAGATATATAAAACCAGTATGAACCCAACCCTCTGATGGTAATTACATCACCACTGATGCTATGGAGCGGGCACTGGGAGAGGTATTGTTTTTTTCCTTTATTATTCATATTGCTGCTGCTTTGGTTGGCTTTGTTATTACAGCTGTTAATATTGCATGATAAAATGAATTGTTAATTGCTGAATCTCTGAAGAGCAGACAACAGGCTGCTTACTGCCTGCAGTAGATGTGTGAGGCTGTCAGCGACTGTTGGGACCTAGTGTCAGCTTAATCACACACTGGAGGTTTGCATCAGAAAGTATTTTTGAAAGTGAGGAAGCAGATCTAGTGTTAAGAACATTCCTCAAGCTGATCAGTTCCTCCCTGTTGCTGAAAGGTGCTCCTTGAAGTGTCAGTCCGGCTTAGCTATAAATTACTTACTGGATGTAAGTGGTACTAGCTCATGTTAACACTGCCAGAAGCTGATACAAATCATATTTCTCTTGGTGTAGGAAAAGTTTGAAATGTTTTTTATCATAGGTTTGTCTAAAACTTTGTCGCACTGTAGAGGCTATTTAGAGACATCAACAATTTACAAAATGAACCATATCAGTATTCAAAGATGCTGATTTCTGTTTTCTCCTCTTTCTCCTCCTTATTTCAATAAGGACCAGCTGTCTCTGAGTACTGCTGCCTGCCATCGTGTGACTGCTGTTATTTAGGGAAAATTGATGCAGATTTGTTGTTTTCACTTATTTTTATGAACATGTGGGGATATTTTGCCTCCTAGGCAACACACTTTTCCCCCACCTCTAATTCATTTTTAGCTCTCCCAACAGTATCAGGAAATACTATTCAGAAACACAGAAGGGGAAAAACTGGAGAGCAGCTTGCTGAGTGGGTCCTTTAGTTTGAGACTAGACAAATCATTCTGTATGAATTTATGATGTGGTATGACAGCATAAAAAGCAACTGTAATTTCATGTTGCATTATTATTTATTGGATTTATAACAAAACCACAATTATGGGGGAGCCTTGCCCATTCAAATGTGTTGAGACATGATCAGCATGCATACGAGTTAAAGTTCATACTATGGCAAAGTAGCTGCTGCTAGTAGAAAAACCCCAACATTTGTTAGAGATAGTGATGAGCTTTTATTGAGAAATAATAAACCTGTGACTTAAAAATGCATGTGTTAAGTTGCAAAAAACACTTGTGGTGGCTGTGGCCCCAGAACAAGGGAGGTGGCAGCTGCCCTTCATCAGTGACATTTCTCTGACTTTCTTCAAGTCACTTCTGTGAATTAAGGAAATGCTCTGTTTACATCTACTGTCTCAGGTTCTGCTTATAAACAGAGTTGGTGAAATTTCAGACCCATTTCTACCTCTGCCAAAAAAAGAAAAAGCTCTGAAATATACATGTGCTGGTGTCATAGCAGAAAGGTAAAATAGTACAATATAAAGGTGACACGAATTAGTTTTTCTTCACTCTTGAAATACGCTCACCAATTTTTCTAGATTGGAGACACCACAATGTTGGAAAATGCACAGGCAAACAAAATAGTTTACTTTTGAAAATCTAAATCCTCACTGCCTTCTATCTTTCCCTTGACTCTTACATCTTAATAGGTTGCAACAGATGAAGGATGGATAGAGCTATGGAGAAGGATCCTGGAGAAGATCAGTCCAACAGCCTGCCTGCCCTTTAATATGTATTGATTCTATTTCAGTTACAATTGTTTCATCTACAAAAATGAAAATAGCACCTATCAAATACAAAAGCGCTATCTGACTACTGGCATTTGATAAGACAGTCATTCACATGCATAATAGTGCTGTGACTGTAAATAAAGTGAAATTCTTGCTAGTACATGGACAAATGCAGTGGATAGCAGATGTATAAGATCATTCTCATGTTCAACTGACAGCTCACTGCCCGAAAGGCAGTGCTGCTGAGTGGACATTGGTGGCCCACTGCAGGCACTCATGCATCTGATGAAGGTGGGACTATTGACATGTGTTGAAATCCATGGACACACGCTTCTAGACTTGAGTGGGTTCACATCCATGTATCTCAGAGCACAGCTCACATCTTAAACCAGACAAGGTAATATCCTGGGCTTTCATTTTCTGTGGCTTTGTTCTTGCTAAAAATCAGCCCAATGTATGTAATGGAAGTAGAAGAATATCAGTATGAAGGAAGAGAGAGTAGGCTCTGCTGGACCTGGTCCGTACTCTAAGTATAAAGTTAATGATTAAATGTGACTGTAGAGAAACTAATTTTCTTGAGAGCATGCATTTAAAAAGAGATATTAACATTGTAGTTTGGTAATCAGGCACTGCAATATCCATGGTAAAATGCCAATGTTCCAGAGATCTGACAAATCCAGCAT
Source organism: Ceryle rudis (assembly GCA_033439905.1). NCBI lineage: Eukaryota > Metazoa > Chordata > Aves > Coraciiformes > Cerylidae > Ceryle > Ceryle rudis. The sequence continues at coordinate 17,264 of JAAGNO010003052.1, read as the reverse complement.
TTGTTATTTACCTATCCAAAATACTTGGCTTTGAACAAGCAGTGCCGAATGCCAGCAGAAGAGTGTACATTACAAATTCAACACAACATGCAGTTAGCTTCAGCATGGAGCTAACTGTAGGGGGCTTCTTTGGCTCTGCTTATAAGGTAGAAAATATATTGATTAGCCCATAATTCAATCTGAAATAAGAAAAGGAGGGAGATAAGATGAACTGTCAAGGGAAGCAGCTAGATTCAGTGGTGATTTTTTGGTAGTGACTTGAGGGAAAGGAGCACTTACCCTTGAAAATGGCACAAAATCATTTACACAGTCATTAGTCATGAATTACTTTGACTGTTATTGTTATTAATTATTTGTACTGAAGTAGTGCTCAGAGAAAAGAGTTTCGTTAAAAGTCCTATTCTACAAACTTCTGAAAAAGCACACAATAAGAAGGCAATCTTCCCCTGAAGAGCTTCTAAATCTTAATGCTACTCTTTATTCACACTGGTTTTACTCCTCATTTTCATCATTTCATTTGGTATTTCCATTCGTCTTTATTTTGGTACATGGCACTCGAACCTCTTGCTCAGAGCTATGTTGGTGTTTGGCAAATGTGAAATTCATGCATCTGCGTTCTTTTATGTCTCTGACTATCCTTGGGTTTTCCTCTTCTCAGCATGTGGTTGTTTCTCGCAGTCAGTTTTCCCCTTTTATTTTCTTGTCATCTTTTCTGCTATTTCTTCCACTGTCTCAGACTCCATTTTCTAACCATTCTCACACTTCTTTCATCTTTCCCATGCACTTTTTTTGTGTGGCATTTTTCCTCTTGATTCTTTTAACAGTTTTAGGGGAGATCAGGGGAGAAGTAGCTCTTGTCTACATTCATCCTGGCTGCACTTTTTCCAGTGAATTATTCTGTCTCTCCTCACTTTCTATATCCAGCAAGAATCTGCCAACAAGAAAGGTTTTCTGGGGATGCTTTTAATAGAGAAGGCGATGCTGCAGCATGACTCAGGGCTATGCTGGGTGTCACTGCTGGAAGGTCCACCTGGGGGTTTTCTGGTTCTGGAGGGTCTGTAGTACAAGATAACTACACTAAATTTATTTGGGATACAACCTGGATATTCTGGAGTGTTATAAATCGTAAGCTTACCTTGTGAGCTTGTGGCAAAGTTCCAGCATTGTCTATTGGATCACAAGGAAGAAACTAGGCAAAAAGTACAAAGTTAACCACCAGCAGCTTGTCCTTCTGCTCTGCTATTAATTATGGTGGCTCGCCATAGTTTGTTTGCAATAATTGCAGCTGTATTGCCAAAGTAGCCTTTAAATGGGATTGTTGTTGTTGTCATAGCTGTTATTGTTCAAGAACTGCATTTTCCAATTAGGGGAAATACATGAGATACATTATCTATAACAATCTCTTTTGATGATAACCACGGATATGGAAATTAGTCCAGAGTATAAAATTAAAGATATTTGAATAATTATAGTGTAATCAAGTCAAAATTACTGATGCCTTTATTTGAGACTAGATTATGTGGAAAACAGCACAAGAAAATATGTGCTTTGAAATCTGAAAGACACCAGTATTTGATAGCACATTTGTATATATTGCACCAAATAAATTTGGTTTTATCTGTCACAGATTTAAAATATAAAGAACAGTCACTAGGCTAGTTTTTAGAGGCTTGGGTATGTTCACAGGCTCCAGTGGTTCAGTCTGCTGGGATATCTCAGATGTTTTGGTATGGTGGATTTGCAGCACAAAGGTTAATGGTGCTCAACAAGGTAGCTCAGAAATGTCTGTGTTATAAATGTCCGCTCATTGGATTTTCTTACAGAAGTTTCAGTTTTTGTCAGTTCCCTTCTCCCCTTTCTTATCTGATGCTACACATACTCTTTAAATAAAGACAAATAAATGACAAGGACAGGGAGCCCAGCGGGGGTCAGAGACATCTGTTCAAGGGACAAATATGCATTTTCTTGCTGTGTGTAAAACAAACAAAAACAAACTCTAAAACAAACTAACAACCCCCCAAACTACCAAACAAACAACAAAAGAAAAAACGAAATCAAGCAACCATAACCCCACAGCCCTCCCCCTCCTTTTCAAGCTTTGAAGAAAACAACCTCTTCTGTAATTCTTTACCTTTAGGAGCAAGTGCTGACTCACCAAGCCAGAAGAAGGAACAGTTCAAAGCTCTAGCAGACTTCCAGCTGGTAAGTCTCAGGCACTGCCTGTGTCAAAGGACAACTAGAAACAGAGCTGTGAACTCCACTCTATTTATTTATATGTGCAAAAAGGATGGCAAGAAAAGTAGTTGTATTATTTGACTTCATTACAGAAGGTGATAAAGGCTATATGTATATTTTTTTTTTTTTGAGGAATTTAATTCCCAAATGTCATGTGAAATGTTGTTGACAGAGCCTTTATAAGCATTTTAAATCCTTAAACCAACTGGCAGCTAAAGTTGTGGGGTTTATATTAGTGGAGAGGAAGGCATTAGAGTTCAGCAACTAGTTAAGATATAATACCAATAAGGAAGGTTGCTGCCAAAGTCACCGTGCCCTGAGGTTTTTCATGGAACAGGCAAAGTTGTCTCAAACAATAAGAAGGCAAGTAATCTAAACAAGACCCTTGTGAGATGGAAGCCATTTTCAAGTGTTTCTCCTTGTCCTCTTTGGATTTCTCCCCCTCTCTGCTATAGTTTTTTCAGAGCACAAATGTGTTAGATATCACAAGAGAAAAACCTGAGTAAATCCAATCTAATCAGTAAGACTATGAAGGACATGAAAAAGGGATGTTTTCAGTGAAATTTTTGAGGAAAAGTAAGCAGGGATTTAATCTGTTAACCATAATGCAGGATTCTCCTGTTTATGTCCATTTTCCATGGTAGATTGAAATTAACAAAATAACAACCAAGAGAGCTCCCTCTCACCCATAAAACATTGCTGGCAATAACAGTGTAGTTTTATCTGTCATCAGGCTTCTGAAATTTGACATAAATTAGAACTGGAAGAGGTAGGAAGAAATATGGAAGCTGGTGGTCAAGAGCCATTTGACTACCTCATGATGAGCCCTTGCTGCATTCAAACAACTTGGAAACAAGAATTTGGACTGGAATGCCTAGTAAAAACAAGTTTGATGGTTTTAATCCTTTCGTAAGGAAAGGTAGAGAGTGAGGAAGATTTGGGGCTTCAATTCTTGACACTTGGCTGTGGTCCAGAAAACAAGAATAATTTCTTTAGGGATGGCCAAGCAGAAATTCTTAGAAGTCTCAGGTAGTAATGGGAAGAGATTTTTTTTTTTTTTTTTCCCTAACTGGTAGTTAAAATTACTCTCAACCACAGTTAGACTTCCTGTAGTGTGTTTTAATGAAATTTTCACAAGCCCTGTCCAGTGGTCTACATGCATGATCTCATGCATGGAGGGTTCCACAATGGTAATGCTTCATGACCTGTAACATAGGCTTCTCACCTGTGAGTCACAGAGTACTGAATTGAAAACGAACAGGAAAGATTATATATTAACAAATTGCATGACCTATTTTTACAGCAATCAGAACAGTTGTCAAAAAGCCTAAGTATGAAGTTTTGGGAAATGTCTGAGAAACTTAATAAAGCCAAGTGGTTCATAGGTCTGGCTGAAACAGATGATGTTGTGGATGCATTATAGAGCTGAAGTTGATCCAAATGAGGTTTCTGGCATGTCCAGCTAATGGAGTGAAGAAGTAAGTAGTACTTCCAAGTTTAAGAACTTGAAGTTCTTATTCTATTATACATATTTAATCTGCCTACTACCAATTTTAGGTATTGCTTGTTTAAAAGTTTGTTTGTTGCCAGTTAAAAAAATTCCCCAATCAATTTAGGAGTGAATCTACATTGGGTTATATAGTCTTAAATTATATTGTTTTAGAGTATCTGAATTAGTGGATATTTAGATAATGCCTTTGAAAAACAAGAAGAGAATAAGAAAATGGAAGAAAATTCGTATTTTAATTTAGCCTTTAGTCATTTGTATGAGAAAAGGGTTTGAAATCTCCATTCAGAACAAGTATATCAGGTATTACCATGCAGTATAACAAAGCCTTTTCCTGAGATACCATGAGGTGATTTTAGTGAGTTACAGAAGATCAGAGTGGGATCAGTGCAAGGCATAGGATCTGGTAACAAACCTTTAAATTCCATTAGGGTTATTATAATCAGAGTTTCTCAAAGTGGCAACCAATATCAGTGGTGTGCTGGGACCATACCATTGGAAAGAAGGCATGCATAGCACTTGCTGTAGTGCAGGGTAATTTTCTGCAGCCATCTGAACAAAATTAGGAAGGTCTATTTCTGTTTATGCAGCTTAATGTACCTCTCTCTTGTCCAGTCCTCCCTGCCCTGAAGCACAACCCCCCCAAGTGTTACACCAAAAATACATTTGCTGAAGTCAATGACAAAAAAATAATGTGAACTAATGTGAGAAAATATAAGTAGTCTCCTACACCTGGATTATAAAATGTAGATGATACAAGCCAAACATTTTTGTGCTTGTGGTGAGAGTCAGGCAAAGCTCTGCATAGCTTCCACTGTCAACTCCACCACCTTGTCTTGTATTTATCTTAGTCTGTACTCAGGCTCTTGACAATACATTGGCAACACATTATCAAGAGGTTGGGTTTTTGCTGCTTAAAAAGATACTTCATTATAATAGGGAAATGAAGTGTTTCTAGTGTGAAAAGTCAAGGAAGAAAGGAAATTCTATTGTGCTTCAGGGTTTTCCTTATCTGCTACTAACCCAAGGCAGTTTAATTATCACTAAAAACTTGGTTTTCTTCTAAAGGGAAGTTGCTCTTAACCATTTTGATTGCCTTTTAGTATCTGCATGTGGTTAGAGGTAGCTGCAGAACACTTTCAAAATGGTTTCTGTTTTGCAGAGTTCAAATTGATCAATTTTTTTTTTTTTCCAGATTCCCTTGGAAAGGGGAAATATTGGAAAAGGATGGTATTGTGATTCAAAGAACATTTGTTATTGCTTTACTTAAACCTAATCTTTAGTGAAGGAAAATATTGCTCAAAATAATGCTTCAATAAGCACTCTATTTTTTTTTTCCTCTTTTAAGGTTTTTTTTTTTTCCTTCCTTAAATTGGAAGCCATTCTTCATTTGAAATACATTAACTGTTTTTATGAAATGTTAGAGCTAAGTGTCAGGTTATCCTGTGAGCATTATGTCACTTTCATAGATGGAGAGTCCAGTAGAGAATAACATTTAACCATCTCATACACAACGCTCTGCCAAATAGTCCTCAAGGCCTTGTTTGTCCTCAACCTGCAGCAATCACTGGTGAGTGATTATGAAGTGAATCAATTTAGAATTTACTGTTTCCTATTAAAAATGTGGTGTTCTTCCTTATAGTGAATTATGCAAATGAGACATTATTCCTTACCAGGAAGGGGGGAAAAAAGAAAAATCCAACAGAAAAATAATGAAACATACTGAAAAACTTGTTTCTCATAATATACATATGATTTCCAGAGTTGAAATAGAATTGACAGAACAATTATACTTTGATTTCTTTGAACCGTTCTTCCATGCTATCTCAAATCTCACTTTGGCAGGTCAAAGAAAATACCTGTGTGAGCCTGTGTACTGCACTCAGGAGTCTGGCCCAGCTTTCTACCAAAAAGTCACTTTGTAGGGGGTGTACTTTTCCACTGCATTTGACAATAATGTGAATGAGAGTTCTGACTCCCTCATGGTTTATGGTGGTGAGGCACTTGTTTTTTCAGGCAGTCTTCTGTCAACTAAAGATGAAAAAAAAACCCCGAAAACCGACAAACACCCCCCAAAAAGACCCCAACCAAAACCACAAAAACACACACACACAAAAACAAACCCTCCAAACTGAAAAACCCCAACAAAACACAAAAAAAACCCCAAACACCAAAAACAAGCCCCTAAAAATATCAAATAATAATGTTTATGCAATAGAACTTGCTTTTTCCAGTAGCTAATCATGAGATATAGTGTTTCCACATTTTTTAAAGCATTTCACACCCCAGCCTCCCAACCACACTTTTCCCATCCTCCATCCCCTTATGGCCTCCCATTTCCTTTTGTTCCCTGCTTTCTTCACAGTTTTCCACCATGTTTTGGACTCCACTGAGTCAACAAAGGTAACTGGGGCCTCCATGGGGTTTTTCTGAACTCCTGCCTGCCAGTGGACCCCTGAGCATCTTCTGGGCTTTCCTGAAACTCAAATGGTTGGTCCTGATGCCTGCAGCAGGCCATGGGGCCTCTCTTGAGCTTTCCCAAAGCCCATCAGGGGCTCTGCTCACCTCCAGTGGGCCATGAGTCCTGTGCCAGGCTTATACATCAGGAATCTATGGTATTTAAAGGCCACTTATCTTTCTGCAGGCTGTATTTTAAGTCTTGGTGTGACTGCTGAACATTACATTCCCCAGAGTCTTTCTGTAAGAACAGCAGGAGAATTTTATTATGAAAGTAAGAGCTAGGTGGCTCATTACCTTTGTAGTGCCTCACTCCCCATAGGATCATCTAATTGTTTGCTGAATGATTCCAGTAGTTTTGCTCCAACACCCTTGCCTGGGAAAAGATGCTCTCTCTAGATTGATTAATTGCATGAATAGGTTGACATTTTAAAAACATTTTTTTTCAACCTTGTTGAATTTCTTTTTTAAAGTAGCTTCTAATAGATTATGCTCATGTAAGTGACATGTAGTGAACTTAACTCCTCTTTTATCCATTGTTATGCCTCCTCAACTTTCTGTAACTGCTTCTGCTTGGAGGTTGATTCTTTTTTAAAATCAGTGTAACTCCTTTGACCAGAGTGCTCTCATGCCAGGCAAAGAGAAGTAAATTTTCTGAAGCCTATGACACTCTGCCTACGTGACATCTGACTAGATTTACGTGGTAACAGCTCACAAGCAGGACATTAATTGGAAGAGTATGTCTGGAGAGCATGACTGGAGAACAGCAAGAAAAGCAGAAATATTTGCTCTTCTCCAGACAGGCTGAAGAGGTGTCCATGACTCACATGGTCGGACAATGACCAGGCAGCAATGACACAATTTCCAGAACAGTATGTATATGCAGCTTCAAGATAATGTAAACAAAAGGAAAATCAAAAGTAGAGCTGAGCAGAGATTATTGCCCTAATTACTATTGTATTGCACAATACTTTCCCGATTCCAGAAGTCACTGTGTGCCACTTGAATTCTGCTGTTAAAACAGCTTAAATGTTGCTCTAAATGCCATGCCTATATGAGGGATCATGTGAGGCTGTGAGGACACAGTCTGGTTACTGAGTTTTTAGAGAAATCCCAGGGAGGTCCCGGTTGTCTCAGCCACATCCTTAAGTCAGCCATAGAGGTGATGACTGTGGTAAAGGTTAATATGCTGCTTGTGTTGTTGATGAGCTTCCTGTGTTTAATCCTTCTATGAATGGATTTATCTTTTAGAGTTGTTTTTTTCTAAGCTTAAAGCAGTCCCAGAATCCCTGTATCTAAAACCTTAAACTGTAACTTTCTCAAAACAAAAGATTTGGAGATGACACCACGCTGGCAAAATAAGTCTCTTTGAAAGATTTTCTAGCTGGAATCTTCTCAGCTGAGGAACATAATGATATACTTATACCCTACCCATGACAGATAGACTAGGGTAGCAATGGTAGAATGTTATCTCTAGGGGCAGTTCAAGGACTCAGCTGTTTACTGCAATTACTTGCACTCAGTTTCTATCAGTGGGTATCCAGAGTAACTCAGGTTACCTAGCTCACAAACTCGGACGAAGACATCTGTAGCCCAGCCTAATAAAAACATCATCTTCTATTATCTGTGTATATGTGGTGAGTGAGAACAAGATTATTTTAAAAATACATATATAAAATAAATAGGTTTGGTGTAAAGGATAAAGTTCTACTGCACCCTACTCTGGCTAGATGAATTTTCAATAAGGCAACTTCTGCCTGTAAACTGCCACCCACTTCCACAATAAAGTGGAGGTGTTTCAAAAGCCTCCCTGACTGGAGATCTTATGTGGGCTAGTGAGATGGCAGACAGCAGGTTGAAGGGCATGGGTACCAGGTCCTTATGACACTGAATGTGGTGAGTAGTAGTCATGGCTTTTGGTTAATTTTGGAGGAGCAGTTTTGAATTTGCTCCTCCTGGTTTTTCAAAGAAGCCTGCCTTGAGAAGGGTGGCTTGAGAAAGCTGTATTCTCTACTCCCATAAATGTCCTTCTACCTTGTACTGTTCTCAGGGACAGAATTTTGGCCGTGAGCCTTCAAAGCTGGTTGTCTAAGTCCAAGAAATCTCTAGTGGAAAACTAAGGACACTGTAGAAGATATGAGTTTTGGAAAGATAACTCTCTCCTGTCCCTGTCAAAGGTTTTTAAGGTCAAACGGTTTGATGTTTTCCTGTTTCTAGTCATTGCTCATCAGAGAAGTATAACTGTCTTTATAGCAGTATGTTCTATTGTTTCTATGATCAACTGGATGTGTTTCAGACAGTTTTAATTCACTTTAATGCTACGGAGTTGTTTTCAGCCTTTATCCGTCAAGTCATGGATTTTCTTCTTGCTTTGTCTGTAAGTTATAGTGGCAAAATCAGTAAGGGTCCTAAAAGCTACCTCTGCTCTGTTACCTGGAGGAAAAAAAAAAATCAACCTTAGAAGCACTCATGTATTCACTTCATTGTATGCACTCGAATTGTTCCACTGACTTCACCGAGAATACTTATGTATTATAAGTTAAGCATGTGCTTAATTACTTTATTAAATCAAGGTTCATATTCATAAAATTGTGTATGTGTGTAAGTGCCTGTGTAGTTAGGGTCCTAATGGAAACTGTAGTAAAATCCAGAGTTGCATTTTACATTAACCAAATAAAAATCTCATTGAAGTCGGTAGTTATTTTGCTGGGTAAGGCCTAGAGGCATCTGGCCACAGAGCTTGCATCCCCAGCTGTGACTCTTCACGTACAAGTGTTAAAATACAGCCCTGATGCACTAGGCCGCAACTGAGGAAAGAGGCCTAATCAGGCTGCCACAGAGATCCCACAGCAATCTGCCATGTCTATGAGAAGTTCTAAACGAAGGTTTTAGAACAGAACAAAAAAGTTTTTTCCATAGAAAGAAGAGCCCAAATGGCTTAGGTCAGTATATGGCACCTCCTTTTTGCCTGGTGGTTAACCCACACATCCTGGGTCTGGTATCTTGTGCAAATTGAGGATTGGATCACACAGTTACCATAGAATTATAGAATGTTAAGGGTTGGAAGGGACCTCTAGAGATCAGTCCCCCCTGCCAGATCAGGATCACCTAGGACGTGTTGCATAGGACTGCGCAAGACAGGTTTTGAAAGTCTCTAGAGAACTCCTTGTTGCCAATTCACAAACAAGATTTTTCTGGTGAAACAGAAACTAGACCTTTGTAACAGATCACTGAAACGAAGAAAATATGTGATTTGGTTACAATTCACTGGGAACTATTACTATATCATATGGCTTCAGAAGACTAGGAAGACTATTAAAAGTCTATTCAATTGCAAAGAGGTGACAAAAAAAGGCAAAGGACAGAACAGTGCTGTTTGAAACTTGGTGATATTATGGCGTTACCTTGTGACTATGCAAAGCTGTAAAAGAAAAGAATGCAATACCTATTGTGGATGTAGAATTAGGATAGCAAAATTGTGATTTAAAGTAGAAGAGTAATACTGTGTTGAGTCACAGTAAAAAGAGCAACCATAGGATACTGGAGAGGCAGATGAGTCAGAGAAGCTGTTTGTGTCAGAAGACTGAAGAAAATTAAAGAAATATTGAAAATAAAGTCTAAAATATTGAATTGTGCAATAACGGTTTATAGAACATGTTATAGAGTTCATAAGGATTTTTTTATTACTTATGATCCTTCATATAATCATACTATTAATCTATTTTCAACAATGCAAAAGAAATTGTTGAAACAGCAGCTCTAAGAAAACTGAAAGCAAATACTTAATAAATTCAGAATAGGCTAAGGTAGTTCAAAGACATCAGTTATCTTGTTTATCCTCTGTTAACTAACTTAGTAGAAGATAGCAATTTCCACTTCTTTGAATCAAAGAATTTTCCATAAGTTGTGGGATAGACCTATTTATTTATTTTTTTAATATGAACTTGTAGTCATTCTTGTAGCTTTTCTTGTGTTCTAATCCCAATATTAAAGTCATCATCTAGCTAAGGTAGAAAAGAGCAGTAAGTAAAGGGCAAATTAAGCCTTTCCCCCCTTCCATAAAGGAAGAGAAGATATGAAATGGAATATAAAGGGGTGAGATTATTGCTGGGAGAAGACCAGGAGATGGAAAGACAGAGGAGAGGCAATAGGAAACCAGAAGAGTCCTCCAGGGCATTAGCAAGAAGAATATGACATAGAATTGAGGAGTTAACAAGTAATGACAGAGCTTTGTCTTCAGTTTGGTTGGCTGGGGATTTTTCCATTTTAATTGTATTTACGTTCTGCATGTTTTAAATTTTTGTGCCTGTCAGCTGTCAAATACCAAATACTTGCTGTCTTTGCCTCTTTTCTGCTGATGTCATTATTTAATGCACAATTTATTGCACAATTGTTACTAAAAATAAATGCAAGATGGAACAAACATTGGTTTTATGGTAACCACAATGAAACCAATCAGGAACATGGTTTTAGGAGATAAGGTTTCACAGCAAAATGTTTCTATGTTTAAGTTATTTTGCTTGTTTTACATGAGGATCTTCTTTCTGAGGACACTCACTGACCCCATCTCCAATCTTTTGAAAACAAGATGAATAGCAGCTTTCCTTAGAGGCAAGTATACTTCTAGAAAGCTTTGAATTACTAAGAGGTAAATTGATGAAATTTATCTTGAATGCCTCTTTCTGCAGGTTACAAAATGGATCCCCTGCTTTTGGTGTGTCATACAGAATGCTGTGAGACTTGACCTTTTAATGACTTTTTTTCAATACAGTTGAATCATTTCTACTGAGGGTTGATTTGCTTGTGCAGTGTACTTCTTGCAGTTAATTTGTTTTGTGAATATTTTTTTTATCTTTTGTTTGTTCTAAAGTAATGGTTTTTAATTTCCCTTCCCTTCCCTTCCCTTCCCTTCCCTTCCCTTCCCTTCCCTTCCCTTCCCTTCTTTTTTTTTTTTTTTCCCCTCCCCAAATACCTCAACAATAATTTCTGTTCTCCTTGACATTTCCGTGTCACCATAATATGAACTACTGCAGCGGGAAACATAATCCTCTAATCTGGCTAGCTCAGATACATTGTTCATATAGAGACATTTTTTCTAATTCAGTGTATTTATTAACAGCTCTGAGCACTCTGTACACTCTGTCATTTACGTTGGGAACAATTTATTAGCAGAAACTGTAGTCAACCAGTGAGCTATGCCTATGACTTATTTCACTAACTGGAATAACAGTGCTGATTCATCTGATTGTAAAACTCAGTGCTTTACCTTTTTGTTCAAGAAGCTCTAAGTTTTACATACAAGTACATATATATGTGTGTATCTATGTATGTGTATATATATACACACACATATATATATACACATATACAGAATGCCAGTAAATCAACTCTTTTGTTGAGAGGACAGATCTGAATACTAATCCAAACCTTTCTGTTTGCTGGGGAATCCTAAAAATAATTTGTAATATCTGTTCAAGAAAGCAAACTATTTTGGCAGCTTCAGGTTTTAAGCTGAGCAGTTAGTTATCTGTAGAATCAGATTTTTTTCCATGATATATTTTCAGAACCTCAGTTTTAAGAAATGGAACATTTTTGACCAGTCTTTTATTACTTTATTTCTCATCTGTTACCCACAAAGCTTATGCTTACCCTAACTGTGAGCCTAATGTGACAATTGTATTCAGGTCTAGCGTGCACCGATGTTTGGAGTGAGATTTGTCACTGTTTTGGTGGGCTATGTGTTTCAATATCATCTTCTGTCCAAAAGTGTCATGATTTTGTGCTTTTTCCATCACTTCAGTGACATTCTATGAACCTGCCTGCAGGAGGTACTTTTAGGAATGGTGCCTGGGTTATTAGTCCATCAATGAATAATTTGCTAATGGCCACTGTTGAAGTCAGAAAGGTGGTCTGGGTGAGTTTCAAGTAAATTCATCCGCCACTTAGACTTTCATTTGAAAGCTAAAAAGGACACATAGCAAGAAGTGAATATTTAATATATAGAAATACTCTTATAAACTTAAATAATATTTCAATGTGCAGATACTTTCAGTAAAGTCAGATTAAATTGCTTCTCAAGTATGTATAAAATCCAGGATGGGGTGATCTTTAGTGATCACCAAGATTGTTAGTGATAATTTAGATAGTCATAGATCCAAACTAACGGCAAATACCATTGTGATCTTTAGAAAGGAGACTGAATTTTCAAGTTAAGAAATAAAATCTCCATGAAACCAAGATTCATCTTACTATTACTGTTCTGTGCAGGAAGTGCATTTATTTCTGTAGGAGCAAAACTCTTTTCACTGTCTCCTTCCCCTCAGAAAAGCCAAAGGAGAAAAGGTCTTATGCAGTTTCCCAGAATGAAATAGAGGATGAAATCATCAAGCTGCAAAGCAAGAAGAAAGGTCCTCAGCACTAACGATGTTTTCTATTATCAAATGCTCTGAAAACTAAAAATAAAACCAAGATCAAATATTATTTGTATTTATCTATCTGTATGTGCTATATTATAAACACATGCTCAAAGGTTTAATGTCTCTTTTAGAGAAATACTCATTAATGATTATGACTCATTGTAAAAATAATATAAGCTGATTGGGAAAAAGATAAGTTTATATCATGCAATTGTTTTGAAGAATAGAAAATTATTTTTTCTCAAAATTTGGTACATATATTAGGAAACCCTTTGATGTTATAACACCAAGCTCTTGGAGAAAAAAAATCAGCGCTAGTTACTTTCATCTTTTATTGACAATGACATTTTGGATTTGGCAGTATATGGAGAACTGGTTTTGTCTGAAGTTCCTGGCGCAGTCATCAAATGATGTTATTGTAAAAAGAAAACAATTTCATTGTAAGGCTACTGAGGTTTGCACAGAAATCTAAGAAGAAATATCTGTGCATGTTGCAGAATAATATGCTAAAAAAAACCCCAAACCAACCAAAACCAGCCAAGCAAACAAAACCAACAAAAAAACCCCAAACAAACAAAAACCAACCCAAGGAAATGACTGCAAAAAGGTATATTCTGACCATCTTGGAAATAAAGGGAGTCTTCACTAACAGTATTTACTGTTAATAACTGTTGCACTGTATTAGGTGCTTTTGTTCCCCAGTAACTTCAAGACGGTTTCAAATTATTCTTGTTTTCTGCCATGACTCTTGAGCCTTCTCTCTTCAGGTCATGATTTCCCCCTTAATTTTTTTCTCGATTTACCCACATTTAATTCTTTCAGTATCTCTGTGCTATTCTTTCCAGATGCTAAAGACTGCAAAGCTAACCTTGCGTGTATCTATTTCAACATCTTCCCTACTTAAATTTTCTTGGAAAGCTGTGTATCAATGCTGCTAATAAAAATCGTTCCCTGAGAGCCCTGTAACATCTGTAAGACCTAGAGATATTTGACCGCATATCTTCAATTTACTAATATATTGCTAAGGGTAACTGTCCAAAATGAAATCCCAAAAACTACCTAAAATACACAGACTTAGGCAAATATGTTATCATACAGATACTTCCTTAACTCTTAATATAGCTATGGTCTGAAATTCACTGGGCCTGAGCACTCAGCACTTGTCCATTTTATTTATCACTTCTGTTCTCACTGACCCTTTCTTGGGAGTCATTGAGCCCAGTGCAATAATTTGCTGCAAATAGTCCTCATTCAAATGAGGAATTGCTCAGGAGAATTACAAATTCATAGTGATAGCTCTTACAGAATCAGTAAATCTAAAGTTCACCTGATACAATTTCTTATGTAAATGAGTTTTCCAGACCATTTCTCTCTTTCTAGTTGCACCCTTACTGATGCTGTCACCATACTCCAAAAAAATTCATTGTTCTTTCGTTTCTTTACTTTAAATGAAATGCTTGCTGAACTTAATTGATGCTGCAATGTCTCTTTTTGCAGGGCGAAAAGAATTGTGCAAGAGTAATTGTGTTTGACTGCGCCTTACTGACATTGTAATTTTTTTCTAAAAAATATTGGAAATCATTCTCACTGAGGGGAAACAATGAGTCAGTCATATAAGAAAGCTGTAAAAGCATCTTTGTCCCTAAAATGTCAGTGTTTTTTTTTTTTTTTCCTTCTTCTCCCCTCCTCAGGGTTACTTTAAAAGCAAATATTTGGAGGCTGCCTTACACCCTTGATTTTTCTGAGAGCCAGTGGAGAAAGAAAGCAAAAATATCTACAGTAGGAGACAAGCAACCAATGGGAATGACTAGAAAAGGTGAAGTGAGAGGCAGTCAGTTTCGTGTACATCAGGTAAGCTCATGTAGGGCTTTTAAGTTTGCTCCTGTAAAAGGGTAACTTTGGGTCTTGGAGACCCTGATGGTCCTTTTAGATAACAGAAGTAACAAAAGTGTTACCAGTTTTGTGCTTTCACCATGGCAATCCAGAAGAGCAAATATTTCACGTTGGTCAGCAACAATTCCTGTAATGCAATTAAAATGCAAATGTATCAGTGAGCCCACTGGCTACTCTGACCATCCTATGGAGGTTTTAATTTTGGCTAATGCTAATGTGTGCACTGTTAGAAGTTGGTCCCATCAGTGTCATATTGAGATCTACTTGTTAAAGTGTCAATGTCCTAAGGCTGTGCCTGTCTTTCCATCCTAGAATCCCTCTTTTGTAGGAACAAATGCCTCTCATTTGTTCTGACTAAAGTTCGCCTGTGTGGTTGCAGTCCATGAGCACCTCACTTCCCTTTGCTCTTTAACGGTTTGGTTCATTCAGGGCATAAAATATGAACACACTTTAACTTTTTTTTCTTGGATTAGTGTAGCATAAATTGCTTAAATATACTTGCTATTAATTTGGAATGTTAGTTAATTGTACCTTGGTCTTAATTTTACTACTGATTCATAAAGTTAATGGACTACATTCCTAACTTGGTTTGACAGGATATAAAGACTGAGCATTAAATGTGGACTGTGGGTTTAGAGTGAGATTCCTTGATAACAGAATGGTTTTTATTTTGGTGAAGAGACTATTTGTAAAGAAGCTGATTACGGAGGAAATCGTTAGACATAGGAGAAATACTGTTCATTTTCCCCCACCAGAGTGATCTTTTGTGGCTGCGACCACTGTAATATATTCATGTGCAAGGCATTTCACAATGTGAAATCTTTATTTCCTTCTGATTACCATTTCTCTTCTCTTTACAGCCTTTAAAAAATAGTAGTAATAATCAAAGCCGATGAGAATCAAACTACAGAATATGGGAAAAGCTGACAGTACACTGCCTTTTTACCAATTTCCTGACAAATGAGATACTGTACTCTTGAGCCTTTGTTTTTCAGACAAAGGCTGCGAGAACAGCAAGTGGCACAATGTGAATCTATTCTTGTGTCAATTATTTCAGTGAAAATGGAAAATAGTGGTTCTGCAGCCTGTGGGTGCCCTTGAAACGGTCATGAGCTGCAAAGATACAAGATGCTCTGCTCAGCACAGCTGGTTTAAGTACACACACCAGCTCCTGAAGACTCTGCCAAGCTCTGTAATTTTCTTCCCACTGTGAAGGGGAAGTTGTAGATGTTTGTTTATTATAAACTTTAATAGAATTGAAAGCTAAAGTATATAGACACCTTGTATTGCAGGGGGCTTTATGGTGAAAATGCACAGTGCTCTTTATTCTTAGGATAGCTTAATATAGACTTATACATTCAGTGAAGAGGGTAACATGGCTGCAAGAAATACCACAGCTCTCCACTTAGGAAAAAAAAAATTAAAAATTTAAAACCCAGGCAATTTAACTCACCCTTCTGACTTCAAGCCTACTGACATTTCTTTATGACAATATTCTGCATAAGTATAAATAAAATTAAGTCTCCATTAAGCAATTTTTCACAACTTCTGTTTAAAAATTACACTGCTATCATAACTACTGCAAGCCTGGAATTTTGAAATCTTATTATTGTGTTGTGTGACCATATAATTATCTGTGGTTGGAGTTACTTTTTCTTGCCCTCTTGCTTAACAAAGACTGCAAGCACAACACAAAAACCTTATGAAGCTTGTTGACAATCTTGTCTTTATGCACAATCTGATTTTTTTTCTTTGTGGCCTTCTGAGATTAGGATTATTGGGTATGAAACTCTTTTTGGCCTTTCAGAAGTTAACCCTGTCTCAGTGATGAAACAACTGTGATTTTCCTGGTTAGATGCTGAAATCGTCAGGTAGTGAACAATAGTGAGCTGAATTAGCTCTTGCACTACTACTGCCTACAACTTACCATTTTATTGAAAGAATAGTTTCCTAAGGATCACTAGAAAGGCAGTTCTGACAATGTTTCTGGTTTAACAAGTAGGAAGGCAGATTGAATCCGTGCTGAAAATTTTTATTGAGAACAGAATCTAACGCAGCCTAGAAGTTAAAATTAAGTCCATGGGTGTTTCCAATGTCTTAGGTACTTCAGTTCTGAAATCTTAGATCCATTGAAGGCAATTTTGGAATTACCCCCACTGGAACCAAAGTCGTCTTATCTTTCAAAGCTTAAGCATCTTTGGCCTCAGCTTGATTCTTTTTTTTTAAAGCTTTTTCTGTCTGCTGCAAAAGATGAAAAGCTGTAAAAAGAAAATGCAAAAGGAGAGCATACTGAGCATAAAGCTGAGTTCCACAGTGGTTGAGTTTGAATGATATGCTCAGTCTTTTAATCTGTCTGCTTTCAGAATCATGAAAGATTATCCTCCATAATAATCTCTTAAATGCTTTTTCTGATGCTGACACTCCATGTCCGTTGGTACAAACAGATCTTTGCTAAACTGATAGCTGGCAAATTCTGTTATGCATGTGAGTTCTCCGTTTTGTACGGAGTGGTGTAGCTGGGTGTGTCTGCCTCAGAAATGCTTATTCACACAAAGAAGATTGAACCAGTCCAAAAAATTCCTAATCTCAAACTAAAACAAACAAACAACCCCCACCACCAACACAAACCACAAAAACACTAAACAAACACCACCAACACACACAAAACTCTACAGGGGCAGATGTGATCCACCCCGGGGGGCTGAGAGACCCCGGTACCGCCCACAGGGCCGCGGCACCTCAAGAGGAGACCGCGG
>JAAGNO010003051.1:39801-59591 GCA_033439905.1 Ceryle rudis | reverse complement strand
AAATACCCAGGAAAATTAAGGCCTTTTTAGGGAGCTTTGATTGTGATCCATTGCTTAAAATTAATAATCAGGACCATTTTCTCACAAGGGGTGTTTCTTCCTTGCAAGAAAATTGCTTCCTGTTATTTACAAGAAAAAAAAAAATAAAAACAAAAACAAAGGAAAAAAAGGACCTGGGTTCTCCTGCTCTCCTAATTAATATTAAAAAAGCAGCAAACTTTGTCATCTGGAAAAAAACTGATTTTCTAATTTTCTCATTGTCCCATAAGGAAAATATCCTTATGAACACCTGGTGAACTCTCACTGATGAGATTCTCGCCTTGGCAGGGAGTTCCTACCATTCCTAGTTCTGAAATACGTAATTCCTCTAAAACATAAGTATATTCATGTTAAACTCCCAGTGATGATGCTCATAAATATTGCTAAGTGACAAACATGTGACATTATGTTATGAGGAAGTGTATTTTATTAAAACAGTACATATATATATATGCCTGAAGCAACTTTTCTTAAGGAATATATATATATATATATATATATAGGAGTAAGATATATTGAACGTGTACTCACTAAAAATATCTTGAATTCTTAATGGAAAGTTACTAAACATTAATTTTGAAATTGAAAGATAAATTCTTTATGAAGTATGTCTATAGCTGAAGGATATCTAAAGCTATCTACAGTTGTTATACTATACTTTTATTAGTATTTACATGAAAATTAGGGTTTAGATGGAAGAAATTTCTAAATTAAGGAATTCTATTAAGAAGGAATTCCATTAAAAATAGAAAACTGATGGAGCAGACTGCATTAGAATACACCAGAAAAGCTTGAACTGATTAATTTAAAATGTCGAACCTCAAAATGCAGGAATAACATCGACAAAATAAGAAAGAAGAATGATACAGTCAGAGACAATGAAACCATATGAAAAATAAAACAATGTGTTCTTGCTGCTGTATACAAGGCTACTATCAGTGAAACTCTTCCTGATTTATCTAGCTGATTCATAGATACAAAAAAAATATAATGGACATTAAATAGGAATGTGTTGTGATGTTTGATTTTTGCACTTCTTTGCTCTGCCAAATTAGCTATTCAACTTGGCACAAAGGCCAAGTTCCCAAATTATTTTCAAATTAACAAAAATACTTCTAGTGAAGATGTATTTTTGTGTGATGTTTAGCACAAAGGGCAAGGTGCAGGCCACATACTAACCTATATGCTTGGCCTGAGAGCATGCATAGTCAGTTATATTTTTGTAAGTGACTAATCACATGTACATTTGCCATTCAAAGTCAATGGCAGTTGTCAACTTAAACCTACAAGGAGTGTTTGGGAACCCTGACCAATCCATGCTGACTAACTACCCAATCAACCAATCATCTTCTCCTTTGTGTCCTTATAAAGGTTTTGGTGGGGAATATGCTTAAGGATTTTCCCAAAGTGAGTAGTTCTCCATTTTCTTGCCCTTTTTGAAGATGGATGAAACATTCCCCTTTTGCTAGTTTAGAGGTGTATTGCCTGAACACTAAGGCTCAGAAAGTATGACCTTATTTTCACCCGCTGTCATTAAATGTTCCACTTTATTCAGAAATGGCCTCACATTTTTCTTGTTCACCCTTTACTATAATGCAAAGGTAGAAGTTCATGTTTCCCATGACAACCCTTGCCAGATTCAAATGCAGAAAAGCTTTGGCTTTCCTAACACCACCCCTGCAAGCCCAGACAGTGATTTTCTATTCCTTCTTTGTATCCTGTCCTCACTTCCAAGTTCTTAGCCTCCTGTTTACCCAAGAGCTGATGTCCTGACACGTATAATAATTTTCCTGAGTGGACCATTCTTTTACTAAAACAAGATTGTCCTTAAAGATGCCAACATAGTGGAGAAGGGAAATATCCTTGAAGCAAAAAAAGGAAAACATTTGCATATTCAACAAAACTGGTTATTCAGTTCCTTCTATCTTTCATCCCGTATGAAGTAGGAGTTATATTTGAGTTATCAATATAATTCACAAATAAATTAATGAATGGTAAGTAATATACAGCAAAAAAACAGGAATTCCTTTACAAATTACTAAACTGAGCTATACCTGAAATTAATGGTAAACCGTGACATTGGCAAACACCAAGTCCTTCAGCTGTTCTGTCTCATTATAAAGAAAGAAATCCACTTCTCTGATAAAAAAGCAATTAAAATTCAGAAGTGGTGTAGAACTGAATTTATTAAAAAGTCTATATGACTGAAAATAGGCACTCAGAATATGAAGCATAAATGTTAAATATTATAAATTTTATGGAATATAATAAATCATAAACATATAATTCCAAACACATGGAATATTATAAATTATATGTTGTAGGACACAGACACAAAATATGAACTTAAAAGAAATATTAGGTCAAACTAGCTAAATTATAATTTATCAAAAGAAATTGAAATAATTCTTCAAATACATTTGAATTCATTTACTCTTACTCCTACTTTTACTTTTCTATCATGTCAAACACTTTCAGCCCAAAAATGAAGAGTTGCACACACAGTTAGACCTAGACTAATATGGTCTTTTTCAAATGGCAAAGTAGTAAATGAGGATTAGCAAAACAACTAAACACCCAAAGTATTCTTTACAGTCAATTATGTAATTCCATAATGTCTGTACATGAAAATGTGTTACCCACTCTGTTGAAGAAGATCATTCTAGATGGTGTAGTAAATAATATATACCAACAAAATTGCCTAACTAATTTCCAGATAAAGAACAATAGCAACAAAAATGCCAGTGTTAGCCAACACTACCAATATCTGTATTTTTAACACTAAATTTGAAATCAAGACACAAAAATCAGTGCATTACCATAACAATATGAATAATTAGAAGAAAATGATGCATGAGCATCCTTTTGAGGAATTTTGACTGACTTTTTCTTTCAGGTATTTTTTCTTTTGGTCAGCCATATAAAGATAATTCAATATTTACCAGATCACTCTCAAACAAAAAGAATTGAATGGTACTGGTATTTTGTGCTAAGCTTCTGTTATGGGAAAGAATGTGGAAACTGGTTACCTTTGTTACCTTGGGTACCTGTTCTCTCTGAAAAAATTTGCTTATGGAACCCCACTCTTTCCTCCTCTCTCTGCTCACACACAGAGCCCCACAAACTTGTTCCCAACATCCTGAATAAAGTTGAGGAAGTACATTTATAAATACATTCTGCCACTTTCAATCTCCACATTTCCTTGCACTAATATTGTCCTTTCCGCTGAAGTGAAAATGAGGCCTTACAAATGCTGTTAACAGTTCTCCATGCTGCAGTTTAATTCAGATTCACCATTGTTGTTTCTGATAGAAGGGACAGGAGAGAACATTTCTTGAAATTTAATGAGGGAGAACATTATGTTTCATTCTAAAACTTTTGGTCAGAAATAACCTTTAACTCCTCTTAAACTATTTACTTTTCCACTTTTGTTTGAAAGGCTTTTACAATACAACAGAAATCTACACAATTCAGATGTCCTTTACTTTTGCTGGTCTGCTTACAAGTTAGAGCATTACGCAGAAACCTCACAGTCTCAATTTTGTGATCCTTTCTGAATGTCATGCTCATTTTCATTAGATAATGCACATGCTGAGATGTAGATCCACCTACTATCCACAGGAGCTGCTGCTCAGTGACTGTATTTGTTACTGTAGAATAAAGACACTTGGGATAAAGACATTTCCTTCTCAATTCTAATGTTCCTCCTTGTGGTGCCATGGGAAGGCAAATACAATGTTATTTTGATTGTGAATCTTGTAATTGCAATAGTACCTAGAGAAAGGAGAGAAGAAACTGAAAGTATAGTACTTATGATTGGCACTGAGTGTCATGATCAGTATATAGAAGGGATTATCCTTATATCACTATTAAAAAAAATCATGCTTTGTGTTTTTCTTAGAAGTGTGTATTTTCTTGAGCAACTGATGCCTTGTTGAGAAGATGTTCAAGATTTAGCCAGCTAAATCAACTTGAATGCTATACTGTAAAGATATCATTAAGGTCCTGAGAGTGCTTATTTTAATAAAGTTAAGAAAAGGTAAAAAGTAAAGCAGTCTTCACTTATACAAATTAATATCACGTTAAAGCCTATATTCAACACTCAGGCCATTGTGGAAGCAGATGGGTCAAATTTTCATCTGGTTTTATTCAGCAAAATTCTCCAGGTTCCAATAGAGCATTTCTGATTAAAAGCATCTGAGGAACTGGACCAATTACTTCCAGATAAATTATTAATGAAATAATGGGCAAAATTGCAAATAATTATTTTTATTAATACGGCCTGACCATCTATAGAGTTGGCTAAGTAGGAAAAAACATTTATATGAAAACATTACTTGATAATTAATTGTCAAAAAAACCCAAAAATCAGTTGTCATTATTATTCATCCCATGTAAAAAAACCCACAGAATAATGTAATGAAGAGATGACAGTGACTGCAGAATTGCTTATTGGATAATTACAAGCTATAGAAATGGAATGCATGTGTATAACTTGCTCTAGATAGAAGCCTTACTCTCAATTATATTACAGTTACATATTTATTAATCAAGATAATATGAAGCAGAGATCAGTTTGACTCCAAATATCCAAACAAAGTATTTCAGAGGACAATGTTGGGCAAATCTTGACATATTGCAAGTGGTGTTACTGTATGGCTGGATTTGAACTCATGCCTCTGAAAGACTCATCCAGTTTATATTTGAAATAGTGAGGGAAATTAAAGTAGAAACAGACAAGTATCAGATACATTAGCTATTACTGGGTTCCAAGAACAACACAGAACATTACTCCTAACATCAGGCCAAGCGTCAACAGAGGAAATAAGCTGGAAATTTGAAATTAATTAAACTTGCCATGTTTCTACTGCATCTTGGATATGTCCCAAGTAAGTATAAACAAATTTAAATATCTGAACCATTAATATCTTTATATATAATCAAATTAGAAAACGGTTGCTTACACTCAGTCAACTTTCCCAGGTACTAGAAACACAAGCAAAAAAGTCTTAATTGTTCAAGCCAACATATGTTAGACATAACCACATCACAGAATTGCTCAACATAGCAATCAGAGATTCTCCCAAAGAAAATCTCTTAAAAGAGAAGGCTTTAGTTTTCATAACTGTCTCTGCTTCAGTACACAGGTAATTTATTTTTGAGATTTCATTAGCTTCTGTATGCATCAGTAATCTTGCTAGTCTGGAAGACTCAGAGTGCATTAGGCCCTGAACCTTTTCTTCAGTTAAATATTCAGATAGAACTTGAAAAAAGAAGTCCCCTGGCTTCTGTTAATATAATATAATGGCTGTGATTGTTAGCTTCTGCTGCATTCCAAGACCCTCATTTTCTTGGGAACCACAGTTCTAGCACATAAAAATTCTGGAAAAAAAAAAGGATTTCCATTGCTTCCTTCCACTCCAGCACCTACATTTATAGCATCCTTTTATCAAACAGTCTCTGTGAAATTACCATGAAAAGGAAACCAGAAGCATCTTTCACAGCCAAACTACCTAGTAGTTTCGTTCCTCCCCTGAATAGCCTTCAAAGGTCTGCACCAACACAGTGAGATGCTAATACAAGTCCAGGACTCATATATCATGGACAAGCTTGAAAAGCAGGAGAGTAACTTTGTTTAAAATTGTATGTTGCCTGCATTTCTTCTGTTTAGATTACAGTTTTGCCATGATTTCTCTTTAAATCTCAGAAAGCATATTTGAAAATATTTTTGTGGAGATGAAAACATCACTCTGCCAGATCTCTCTTTCTCATTCAATTTTGCTATGAAAAGTGTAGAATTCAACCACCTAATCCTCACTATGGACACTGCGAAGAGTAACTACTTTTACTCTTACTATTACTCTTACTCTTCTGCATCTTGTCAAATACTAAATACTAAAACTGTGGTAGTCTGGAGGACATAACACATTTCTTTGTGCTTTATGGCAACCCACATACCTGACAAGAACTCATCTGATTTCAGCAAAATTACATTTTATCTTCATTGATGCAAAAAAATTGTAATCCAGGGTAGGATTAGAAAGGTGCTTATATGCTGAATGCACTTTTCTTCATTTTGGCATTACATAATTCTAAATCTTACAAATCACTTTCATTTCAATAAGGAAAAAAATATGCATCACTGTATTTCTCTCCTTGCCCAAGCTGAGAAGGAGCTGAGTGTTTTGGCTGCATTTAAAATAATAGGAACTAACTACATATTAATTATTACACTAAACATAAAACCCCATGTTATTTAAGGCAGAATATGAGTGTGATTCAAGTAATTTGAGGTCACAGATAAGAACCATATATTCCTAATAAGCTCTTAGACCCCTAAAAGTGCATAGGGTCTGTGTTTTCTCCAGAAAATTTTAAAAGGTTAAACTTCTCTTCAGGTATTTAACTGCCACCTCAAAACAGAATCTGGTGAGCGTAAACTAATGAGGACTATCAAATACACACAGAGACCATTTTCTTTACAAATGTGTTTGGAAGAGATGATAATGCCAACCTGTGATATCAGGGTTCAGAGGGTTCAGGGTTCAGATTTTCATCAGTGGTGTCTGCAGATGGCTGGGAGTCCACAGAAATCAGGGGAAAAAGAAAAAAAAAAAAAAAAAAAGGTCACATCTCTTGCTGAAACTAAGGCTTCTGCACAGAAGTATGACAAATTTTCAATGTAATAGGGAGTGGCAAGAAGAAATTTCTTCAAGTGTGCATGGCTTCCTAGTGCAGTGGTATATAGCAGCTCACATGAGAAAGGAGAGTTTGGGGCACTGCTCTCTACAAACTTGTTCATATCTTGTGTCACTGGAAAATTATATAAAATGTTACTGAAATAGAACAATCTTAGTAAACTATAAGGGTTTTTTTAAGTGTGTTTGTGTGTGTTCACTCCACTAGTGAAGAGTTAAAGGTAGCAGAGTTGGGGCCTCTGTAAGGAAAAGCATTTCTCTGCCACACACTGTATACAGTCAGCTGCTCCCAAGCCACAACTCCATGCTTCCAAAGACCATTTATGATTTTACCAGGGAGACTGTGTTGTGTTTTCTCAGCTGTTTTGATTATTTAACACTTTTTTTTTTTACAGCTAATTCTGCCCAACTGAGGGAACAGGGAGTCTGGCTTGTAGCCTTTCTTGATGCGTTCCAGCAAATCAAATTGCTATGAGCTGCTGAAAATAGAGGCCTTAGGTGGTCAAGAAACTGTGATGACAGAGAAGCAAACATAAGATTCATGTCTTTTTAGTTTGGACTGGAAGTGACATTAGAGAGCTGTTCCCAGGGCTCGTGAAGAAAGCTGCTCATGCGGAAAGGTTGTGTTTATGTTTAATGTGGTCAAAATTTTTAATACAGTTAATTTTATACCTCTGGAGTTGTCTACACAGGAACTAAATCTGTGTTCTTTTAGGATGACTTATACTCCAAAAATATCTGTTGTTATATGCTTCTTCTCTTTTTCATGACATGTGATATCATAATACAGTTGTTATCGCTGTACTACGAATCTGAGGCTTGTAAGACTTCTGATATCAGTATAGGCATATATTTGCATTTACAATGTAAATATAGTCTCATTTGTTGTAATGGAAATTTTCCAATATGCATGATTTGTTTTCTAACTCATGTTTTCATTCTCTGTCACCATTTGATATTTCCTCATTTGTGAAAAATTCACACAAAAAATATTCCTCTGGTCCTTTTTTAGGTATCTGAATGATTAATTAGAAAGCTCATCCACCCTGTGGGAAGTTGAAAAGATACTTTCAAGGTCATCTGTTCTAATGACAATCTTCGGGGTTTTTTTCTCCTAAACTGATTGCAAATGCCTTGCACATGTTTGTCATAAAGTCAAAGCCACTGTTTACATGAGAAAGGAGAAGTTGGAGTTGGTGCTGTTTTGCACCTGTTGTTATTCTTGTCTAGTAAGAAAAACTATGTGTGAAATACATTACTCTATTTGCCTAACTATTCACAGAAGAATGAGAGTAACAACATGGCTTGAAACCGCCTGGGACTTTTTTTTCTTCTGAGCAAGACTTCTGGCATCATCCTACAGCCTTTATGGACATAAATCTTTAAGAACATAAAAACTTTATGAGGAACCAGAACCACAGAGAGAGAATCCATGAAAACAAAAGCTATAAAACATCAGGCTACAGCCATACCAAAGGCTGCAGGTATGGTAGGCTGACTAATGTAGATACCATACATATATAGTAGGAAATAATACCAAGAGGAAACTGGATGGACTAATTAAATGAAGGTCATACTTGATGAATGTTCTTGATGGCACTGGAATGATGCAGCAGAAATGAAGCAGTACACAACATGAATCTTGATTTTAAAAAGGCTTCCTATACTCTACAAACAGTACAAACAAATCAGATTCCATAACCTTACTGCTGAGGTAATAGTGTGCAGCTGCCAACAACAGACTGCTAATTATTTCTTCTAATGACCCTAATCTTGGAAAAAAGTAATAACCCAGAAGGATACATAGGATCATCACTACAATTTAGGTGCAGTACTTCTACATCAGTTGAAATTCAGGAGTCTAAGAAATGAGTCATCTAAATAACTCTCTGGATGTTGACTCAGAGGCTTACCTTAGCTGGGGCAAAATTCAGCACCTGGTGACTGAGGGCCACATAAATATGTCCCATTGTTTCAGACTTGCAAATTTAGATTATAGTTGTTTTAATTATAGAAAAAAAGTTCTATATGAATTGGACACTTTTCAGACATAAAGGAATTTAAAATGTACCAACAGAAATGTTTTGATAAGATCAACATGGTGTAGATTTGGGTAGTCTGGTCCATCTTTAGACATATACCTTAATCCGATAAACTATTCTTTTAAATCCAGACATCTGTTGGCTTATGTAAAACTGTGCAGCGGTGTTTGTGCATCTCTTGGCACAGGAGTTTGACTAAAATAGACATAATGTCAAAGCACTGGGGTCCTAATTAAAAACAATGTGAGAAGAGACCTCCTACAAAAGTGACCAATGAAAATAATTTCTAAAGCATTACCCTACTGAAAGCCAACCATCAAGAACAACTCCATATATGACAGAATAGTCAATCCCACACTCTGATGAGAAACTTTAAAAACCTATCTCTTAACTTGTATGAAATCACGACCCGTGATCATAAGGTCTCTCATGTTCTTCAATATAACTTTCAAGGGTCATTAATCCTGTAAGAAACACCTATAAGCAATCAGACAGTGCACTGGAGAATATGCTTTTACTTACAGGACTGAAAATCTAAAGAGAAGATACACAAACACCATGTGAAGAAATTATCTGAACATTTCATATTGTTGTGGTTTAACCCAAGCTGGCAACTAAGCACCACAGAGAGACTCATTCAGCAAGATGGGGGAAGAAACATGGAAGTGTAAAAGTGAGAAAACTCATGGGTTGAGATAAAAACAGTTTGAAATGAAATGAAATAAAATAATAATGAAAATATTAATAATAAATTTAATGAAAATAACAAAAAGAGAGAAATATACCCAAACTAAAACAAGCGATGCAAATGAAAACAGCTGCTCACCACCAACCAGCTGATGTCCAGTCTTGCCCTGAGCAGTGGCCCCCTGGACAACCTCCCCCCTAGTTTAATTGCTGATTGTGATGTCATATGGGGTGGGATATCTCCCTAGTCAGCTGGAATCAGCTGACCCATCTCTGTGCCCTCTAAACTTCTTGTGCAACCCTACCCTACTCAATGATAGGGTGGTGTGAGGATCAGAAAAGGCCTTTTACTGTGTGAGAACTGCTCAGCAATAAATAAAATATCCCTGAATCAAGACTGTTTTCATCACAAATCCAAAACATAGCCCCATGCCGGCAACTAGGAAGTATATTAACTATCCCAACAAAAAACAGCACACATATATATATATATATGGCTTTTTGCCTCTTCTCCATTGTTCCTTTAGAAGATATGCTGCTTAGTGGAAGTATAATAGGCAGAAGCTCAGGAGACCACTGTGTGTTTTTCAATTCCACTGGCTAATTGATTCATCCAGAAATGAGACACCAGAGCTTGAGGCCTTTTTCCACCTCTGAGTCGGCCATACTATCCTGTCCCAGTAGGCAGCTGCGGTCAGCAGACACTAGGTGGTCAGCAACACTAGAAGAAAACCTGCTGAATTTGGACAACCACACATTAGCAAACTTAAGGTCCTTACAGAGAGAGTGACTTCTCACTCTGCAACAAGGTGAACATGATGCTGTTCCTAGCATCTTCCTCTGTAGAAGATGCCAGTAACAACACTTGTCTTTTGCATGAAGGAATCCTTGTGCAAAATGAAGTGGCAGTCAGAGCTAGTTCCTAAGAATTTTTTTTTTTTTTCCCAGAGGACTCTCTGTCTGCATTGATTTCTGCAGAGATCTGTGTCAGCTTTAACACAGAAGACAGGGAGAGAACTCAAACACCGCAGTGCAGCCTTATACAACCAAGACATTATGCTCCCACATGGGTTTCATCCTGGGAGGTTTGAGATAAAGGAAGCTTCAAATCCAGATCTCCAAACACCCAATATAAAAAAAACACTCTCCCTCCTCCCAAGGATGCTGGATAAACTGGTCACAACCATGGTTTTGGCACGCCCATCATTCTGAAGTTGGTGTTATCAGTGTCTTCTAGGAGACTCTGAGAACATGCATCACATAAAATGCCAGAGAGTCCTGGTGATACCTATTTTGTGACTTTTAAATAGCCCTGATGTCCCTTGTCAGACAAAATGGCAGTGCACAAAATTGTAGACACCAAAAGTTAATAGGAAAGGTAGTCATGGAGGGTGCATTTCATTGATTTGTTAAAAGTGAATATTTAAAACATGCCTGAAGTTGTTCTAAGGCATCTGTGTTCTTTTCCTCTTGCTTTAAATACAATGAAAATAACAGGCAAAGAAATATATACTTGGTACAGAAAAGACATTCAGGAGAAAAGTAAAACTGTGTCCTTGACCAGAGCTTTTCTCATAGTTCTGTATCTCTTGCATTTCTTTAATTTCTCCTTTCATGATACACCTTAGCAGAATTATCTGGTGGTTTTGTTCTGCTCCTTATTACTCCAATGCCAAAATCTATGAAGTCAGCTAAATAATTTAGTAATCTTGCCCTTTAAACTAAGAGACATTAAAAGGTCCAGCGCAGTCAGGAATTTCTTCAATTATTTAATTCATCCATGTGAAAATATAATACAGACAAGTAATAGGGCCGCTGTTCAAACAAATTATATCTTTTTATTTAAATTGTTTTGCCATCAAGCAGTATTAAAAGCAGTATGGATCTTATTAAAACAACTTTCGTCCTGGCAGTCTTCCTTCCCTGCTAACACTTTTTAATTATTTATTGAAGGTTTCCTCTCATTAGGTAAAAAAAAAAGAATCCCAAGCTTATCTATGTTTCCTCCTTTCTCTCCCATTTTTCTATTACCCATACTAAACAGTGCAATTGCTTCAAGCATCATAAACTGTAAGGATCAATGCTCAGTAGAAACTGCAATCCACCCCTAAATGTGAGGCAGTATTCCAGACCCAAAACCTGTCAAACCTAATGTGAACAGTTTCAGTATAGGAGAATTTTGGCTGGTGCATAACTGTCCATTTTCATACCATGATCTTTGTACTCCTGTTCCCCTTCATCTAACAGTGTTTGGCATGGTCAACATGTCCTTATTGTAACTTAGTGGTTTTGTGGGTGGTTTTGACAAGCACTGCCAACTTAAATACACTTTATATGAGTTATAGCAATAAATAAAATGCCTTAGGTAACCTTTTCCCCCTCTCTAGAGGGGAGTCCTTTGGTACTGATAGGATTAATACTTATATTTGTGTCATCTTTGTAACATGGTGCTGTGTTTTAGGGAGGATAGGTTTATCTAGATGAAGTATCTACAGACATTATATCGTAGTGTCAGATCCAGCGCACGGTCGCCAGAAGTTGGTGCGGTCAATTCATACACATTAGCCATTCATTCACCAGAGCTGAGTACAAGTCTGTGGTTTGATACTCTGTATGTAAAGTCTGCAGAGAGTTGGGTCCCCTGAGGAGGGTATCCTCAAGTCCCTGAAGGAGTGGGGGCAGCTCACCTCCCACCTACCTCTGGCATTTGAGCATTTTGAGGGTCACAGAGGGCAGATCTATCCACCTTTGTGCCTCTCCTGCTGAAACTGGGCCACCCTGAAAAGAAAATTGCAAGAGTCACAGAGATCCAAGGAAGGAGAGTATGACACAATAGTCTAATGAAGAATGCAGCTGGCTAAACTGTAGGGAGCAAGGGTACTGCTCCCTGCTACAAAAACCTTTCAGATTATGTTGGGTTTTTTAACTTGAAATGTAAAAGCAGTTCTGGAACTAGGACCCAAAACCTGGATGTTCTGGTAGAGTTTTCCAGCCACTAAGCTAAAAAATCCCTCTTGTTCATGTTTGCTGTCATTTGGTCTTCTGTCTCAAAGAAGCAGGAACAATGTCTGTAACATCTGAAAGTTAAAAGATGAAAGCTGTTCTGGCCTCTGGAGTTCTTTGATTATTTATCAAATAAGAACTTGCCACCTGTCAGGCCCTTCTAATGGAAGTGCAAACAATGGCAACTCCCAAGACTGTTGAGGAATGCTGTGTTTGCTCCACACCTGTGGGAATCAAAGGAATTAGTCGGGGAAAAAACAAAGACAGAAAAATTTCAACACTTCAAAGCTGCTTGAATTTGATACACTTCTTTTTTTTTTTTTTTTTTTTTTTAGTTTAAAAATTCTTTTAGATTTTTTCATTAAATCTTTTTTTTCCTTTAACAGAAACAGCAATGACAAACCTTCACCAAATAGTAATCAAAATATATTTTTTTAAAAATAAGCAAATAGTGTGGATCTCTGCGATATCTACATCATTATTTTCAGAACAAAGAAAGAAAATTTTCAGACCAACTAAAATCTTTAATTTTTCGCTGTCCTTTTCCACAAACCTGTAAAGTCATACTGAATGTTTCTGTATCCCAGTGTAGAAATTGAGCCTATGGCAGCATGATCAGAAATAATAAAGAAATGTAAAATAAATCAGTAAATTTAAATTACCTTCTATAATATGCTAATGTAGATAATCCAAATAATAACTGTTTACTTAAAATGACCAATCAAGTATTTAAAAATGTGAATGTTTTTATGTGTGCAAAAGTGAAACTAAAGTACCTTCTTCCTAATGTCTGGCTACTTTATCAGAATAGCACTTTACATCTTTTAAGAAGCTAGCAGGCTATTACATATGACTAATATATCAAGTTTCAACGAAGCTTTTATTCAAAGTTTAATAGAGATAATAGTAACATAAAAGCTACCCTCTGGATCTTATAATTAAAAGGACAAGAGCCTGACAGTCATAAGAAGAGAATGTAAAGTTAATTACTTGCTTGTGTGTGGAGTAAGAAGTCTATAATCTTAAGTAGTAGCCAATTTATAGGTTTGGATTCCTGAACACCAACGTATTAGGAGAATCATTTCAGCTTCTTCTGATAATTTCTTCATACAATTAGGATTAGACTCTTAGCTATAGTTTAATTTACTATGCCACTTCCCAACACGTCCCTTTCTCTATGGTTTTGTTTACCAGAGCAAAGATTTCAGGCACTAATATTGTCTGAAAGCTTACTGTAAATCTAAACAATAAAGATGTTTTACAGTCAATGATAGTAGAAAATAAAAAATAATAGTACTGAGATATTTGTTAGTAGATATAAAATCTAGTGAGGGAAAAATTCTTCTGAAATATTAGCTTTAGCCTGTTTACTCTATGGGTAAAATTAAGGTTGAATTTAAAAATAAGTACTTGTGTTGTCTATGGAAATAATTTTCAGCTAAATTTTGATGTCTATGGTAATATTCCAAGTTTTCTCTTCATTATCTACTCTCCTGGGAGATTAAAAAAAGTTGAGATGTAATGCTGTAGATGCAGAACCATCAGACTTTTCTAAATTGCACTTGAGGGTTTTAATTATTTCATTTCCTACTGTACATCATTTCCAAATCTATTTCTTTCCTATTGCTGCTGAATCACAAGTCAGATATGGAAAAACTATCTGCAACTTCCTTAAGCATGTGGAAAATTGGTGTAGCACACCAGATCTAGAAGCTTGAAAATGTATTTGAAAATACATTTTAGGAATAAACCATGACCACAAACAGATGGTATGATGGTCAAACTGACAAAGTAAATGAAAGGTTTTAATAGTCATAATATGGACAGTTAGACTGAGAGGTGCTAAAGTTTAAGGAGAGAGAAAGAGAGAGAGAGAGAATAAGAAAGAAATAAAATGAGCTTAATGACATAGCCACCAAAAATAATGTAGGCAGAATCCAAACCTGAAGTGAATACTTCTGTACTCAAGAAAGACGAGCACCTTATAGATGACACCAAAGGCTGGGCTGTTAACTGGAAGGGGATTGTGTAAAGAGAAATTATCACAAATTAGTGACCTGCTGCACCACTTAGACATACACAAGTCTATGGGGCCAGATGTTATTCACCCAAGGTACCGAGTGAGCTGGTGGAAATGCTCACCAAGCCACTTTCCATCATTTATCAGCAGTCCTGGATAACCAGGAAGGTTCCAGCTGACTGGAAGATAGCAAGTGTGACACCCATCTAGAAGAAGGCCCAGAAGGAGAATCCAGGGAACTACAGAACTGTTAGTCTGACCATAGTTCTGGGAAAGGTTATGTAGCAGATTATCCTGAGTGCCATCACGTGGCACATACAGGACACACAGGTGATCAGGCCCAGTCAGCATGGGTTTGTGAAAGGCACAGTCCTGCTTGACTAAATTGATCTCCTTCTATGACAAGGTAAACCCTGTTAGTGGATGAGGAAAAGGCTGTGG
The DNA here is from genome assembly GCA_033439905.1 of Ceryle rudis. Taxonomy (NCBI): domain Eukaryota; kingdom Metazoa; phylum Chordata; class Aves; order Coraciiformes; family Cerylidae; genus Ceryle; species Ceryle rudis. The sequence continues at coordinate 44,661 of JAAGNO010003051.1, read as the reverse complement.
ATGTTTTCTACTTGGACATTAGTAAAGTCTTTGACACTGTTTCCCACAGCATTCTCCTGGAGAAACTGGCTGGTCATGGCTTGGATGGGCATATACTTTGCTGGACTGGCAGGAATTTGTTACGTGCTTGAGGGAAAGAAGGCTCTGTAGAGGGATCTGGACAGGCTGGATTGATGGGCTGAGGCCAACTGTATCAGGTTCAACAAAGTCAAGTGCCAGATCCTGCACTTGGGTCACAACAACCCCAGGCAACGCTACAGCCTTGGAGAAGAGTGACTGGAAATCTGCCTGGCAGAAGACGACCTGGGGATATGAGCCAGCAGTGTGCCCAGGTGGCCAAGAAGGCCAATGACATCCTGGCCTGTATCAAAAACAGCATGGCCAGCAGAGCGAGGGAAGTACTTCTCCCCCTGTACTCAGCACTTGTGAGGCTGCAACTTAAATACTGTGTTCAGTTCTGCGCCCCTCACTGCAAGAAGGACATTGAGGTGCTGGACCACGTCCAGAGTAGGACAAGAAGATGGGGAAGGGTCTAGTGAACAAGTCTTAGAAGGAGCAGCTGAGGGAAGTGGGGTTATTTAGCCTGGAGCAAAGGTCGCTCAGGGGAGACCTTATTCCTCTCTACAACTACTTAAAAGGAGGTTGTAGTGAGGTGGGGTTCTGTCTGTTCTCCCATGTAGCAAGCAACAGGAGAAGAAGAAATTACCTCAAGTTGTGCCAGGGGAGATTTAGGTTGTATATTTGGAAAATATTTTTTACCTAGTGGGTTGCAAAGCATTGGAACACTCTGAGCCGTGAAGTGGTTAAGTCACCATCCCTGGAGGTATTTGAAAGTCTGTAGATGTGGTGCTTAGGGACATGGTTTAGTGGTGCACTTGGCAGTGCTGGGCTGGACTCAGTCTTAAAAGTGTCTTCCAACCCAAATGATTCTATGACTCTATTCTGTGATTCTAAGTGGGAACAAATTCTAAATCAAACACATTTTAAATAAATTTTGAATGCAAAGGTGTGAAATTTGAGAAGGAAGGAAGGGTTTTTCCTACTCTATCAGAAAAGGGGGAAAGTAGTATACTATCTATATTTCAGAAGGCATTAAACAGCTTATGAAAAACTGCAGAGCTATGAATTTTCTATCACTGATAGGCAAGAGGTGATACCTTGTCATATTTTAATTATAACTTTAAAATTAATTCAGATAGAGAAATGCTGCATGCCTTTTACATAATCCTAGATAATGGTAAAATCGAAACATGTTTATCTGTGATAGATGTACTGATATTTCAGCATGATTTTTGCCACATAGATGTACTTACTAGGTATTCCAGGAAGAGTAGCTGAGCTTTCTTTCTGTGACACATATTTTAAAGATTTCTTTCCTATGTTTCTCAGTAGTCAAAAAACTACAGTAAGCATCACTAAATTTGCAGAACAAATTGAATCTAAAATATATATGCTGCCCATGGTGGTTATGTAATTTCAGTAACACACATCTAAAAACATCATGTAAGTATGAATGGTATGTGACATTGCCAGAAAATAGAAAAGATTCATCAAAAAGTACCATTATGTTGAAGTCCCACAGATCTTCTTAAATTCTGATTCAGTAAATACATTAGTTTCTCTTCTCTTTTTAATTTTGCTCCCTACTAATTTAAGAATTTAAACTAAGTAGTGAATACTGGTAAATAAGATCCCTGCATTTTTACAACACTAAGTATTGGGTTTTTATAATACTATGTATTATCTTATTATGTCTATTCATGTAATAGACAGAACTGCTCAGACACTTCCATTTTCATTGATGTTTATTTTGTATTCAAAATACTAATTAGATTGTTCTCTGTGCCTTCTAAAATAGTGTTTTCATGTCATACAGTTCAAGCTAAAATGCTAATACAATTATATCTGTATAATATCTTGGATTGAAGTAAAATTAAATAAAATAATTTCCCAGAAGTGACATAATGCTTTGATGGATCTGTGTACAATGCAAAGTTAGTTGGGCATTATTTTAGAGTATGTGATGCCTAACCACAGAGAGAAAATTCACATGATGGTGTGAAAATACATTTCCTTTCCCTGAAATATACTGAGATATATAAAATACATTAACATATAGAAGTTGTATTTTTATAAATCATTTAGCCATTTACATTCACTCTTCTACAGATATGTCCACAATTGATGTCATAAGACAACAATGGATGTCATAGCTACTAATAATGGCATTATTCACTTATGTAAAAATAGGCATACGCTGAAATGCTAGTGAGGTAGGCATCCCTTTTCACAAGGGAACTATACAGTGAAAAGACTGGAGACTTATAAGGCATCCCACTTAAATCCAGTAGATCTACTACCTCATCGGACTTCAAAAATGTCTTGATCATTATTTGTATTTTGGTTATTAATTGATCATAACAGACTGACAAATAGTTAATACCATTTTAAATAATGATCAGAGAGTTAGAGTATGGTATAGAGACTGCACCCACTGTCTTGCGTATGGGTATAACTTAACCATACAGAGAGTACTTGTTCTTCTATTGTTAGCATGTATTTGTTATAGGTTTATAATATATTTATAATAAATATCTATATATTAAAGACCTATAGCTTTTTTCAAAACATTAATACAGACCACAGACAGAGGATTGGTTTTATTCTTTCAGAAGAATCACTGCATTTGATAGGTTTGTAAAAATCTATACGTTGGATTCACATTAAAAAGGTATTTTGATGTTGAATTTTAAGTCTCATAGATTGAAGACCAGTTCTCACTTAATTTATACCACATTTTGGAACAGAGATGATGTAATGGCCATCTCGTGGTATCAGAGAGGAAATATTAATTTTCAGAATAAAAGAAGGTATTTCATCAGAGAAGAATATACACAAACACAGAATGGCACTTTTTCTTATATTTTGTGATATATAATAGTAATAAAAGGAAGCTTTTTTCTTTAAACCATATGTAAAAACAAATAAAATTCACATGAATGTGGACAATTGCACTGTGTCATCGGTGTGAGTATTAAAATATCTTGGAATTATTTGCTATAGCATATTCTTGCAGCACTGTATCACAAGGTCACTCATGCTAATTCTGTGTTCCAAAGGACGAGATGGACAGCTGGTTGAGTGCTATAACCACAGATCTCTCTTACCATCACGTGCCTCCAAGTCAATACCTGTCTTAATCATGATAGCTCACCAGTTTATGACTTCATAGTGGTCCTGTTCCTTCCTTCATTAGGTCTGATTCAATTGCTGTTATCTACTGTTCATTCATAAGTACCTCTCCCTCATTCAACCTGGCTGTCCTGGGTTTGACTAGGATCAGGTTAATTTTCACTAGGAGCTAGGAGGGCGGTCACAGCCAGGATATACAACTGAAGCAGTCAGTGAGATATTTGATCCCATGCTGAAAGCATGGCCGCTATATGAGGGCAGGGAACAGGCCTGGCAATGTGAGTGCACTGGGCAGGTGTTTGGACCAGTGGGCAGCACCTTCCTCATTAGTTCTGTATCACTCATTTTGTATGTTTCATTACTATTACTGTTGTTACTTCTCATTTTGTGTTCTTCTGTTAAATTCTCCTTATCTCAACCCACTGGGTTTTGTATTTTTCTTCCTCTCCTTCTTCCCATTCAGGGAGTGGGGAGGGAGGAACAGTGAGTGAGTTGTCATGTGGTGCTCAGCTCCCAGATGGATCTAAACCATGACCCTGGCACTCAATTTGCAGGTCAGCAGGGTTCATTTTTCAGCAACAGCAGTGGAAGAAGGTGTGAACTGGGTATCAGGGGACAAGTTCATCCACCCACTACCCAGTCATCCGAGGATTAAGCAGGAAGCAGTATAGCAAACAAAGTATACATTATCTTGTAGCAACGGATTGCATGATTGGGTAATGTAATGAAGCATATTTGCTGTACATATACAGTAATATACTTTCTGCAGACAGTACCACATGATCTTATGGACTACAGTTTCATTAATTCTGAAACTGGATTGACAGGTCTGGATCTGAATATGTATTTCTAACAGTGTGTAGTCCACTTCAGTTCCACTGTCAGTGGGCTTTTCTCAGTAATGCCCATTGACAGGGCAAGTGGCAATGGACACAAACTGAAATATAGGACGTCCTGTATGAACATAAGAAAAACCTTTTTATAGTGAGGGTGGTCAAACTGGCACAGGTTGCCCAGAGTTGTTGTGGAGTCTCCATCCTTGGAAATGTTCAGAGCTAGACTGGACATGGTCCTGTTCTAGGTGACCCTGCTCTAAGCAGGTGGTCAGACTTAATGGTCGCCAGAGGCCCAAGGTTAGAAAACCTCAGGACTTCTGCAATTTTGTGTTTCCACACTTATTTGTTGGTTCATTCACAACTTTCATTGGCTTGTACTGAAGTCTATCACAAGCAGATTAATATTAGGAGACAGTCACTGGCTGTCACAGAATTAATTAAATTAAAGCATTACTGACTAAAACACATTCTCCAATTTATATGTAAAATACATATGTTGAGAAGGTGCATATGCATAGCTGAGGGCATAAACTGCCCCAGGTACTGTACATTATTTATGATGAAGTTCAACAGCTTTTGTATTTTGCTTCTCCTCCACCATTTAAGCCAGAGTGCTACTAAAGACAAATGAAAATATTTACAGTAGGAGATCAGGAGATGCAATTTTTTTAGGCTCAGGATAAAAAAATAATGCATAGTTTTATGCTTTGGGAATTCATTTCCCATGTCCTGCAAAATATAGTACTGAGATGGGTTATAATGGATCTGGTTTATCTGGTGCAAATACCGTAAGATATGATTTCCCCTTCAGCTAACAAGAATTTGCTAATTA
>JAAGNO010003051.1:0-39701 GCA_033439905.1 Ceryle rudis | reverse complement strand
TATAATGGATCTGGTTTATCTGGTGCAAATACCGTAAGATATGATTTCCCCTTCAGCTAACAAGAATTTGCTAATTATTAGCACGGAAGATTAAGTGTTTTGAAAGAACAGTGAGAAGGAAATTGCAGTGAAAAAAAATCATATTACAAACTTGCAGCAATACTTATTCCCATTAAATATGAATCATTTATTAAGAAAAGTGACTGTAAGTGATACACATGCATTCACAGATAACTCAGTGTGAGGCTTATGAAATTAATGGGAAATAGAACAATCTTTATAATGTCCTGTTTAATGGATAGATGGTTAGTCCCTGCTAATATAGCATGAAGCACTTTGAAGGGTCATGGCCTTCTATCCTTGCCTCACTTCTGGTTATTGTACAGCAAACTCGGTACTGTGAATTGCTCAGAAGTACCCAGGAAGTGTGTCTTTCCTTTGATTAGATACATTCTCTAGAAAAAAAAACACAGTCAGATCTGGTTAAGAATGAAAAAAAGTTAGAACAAGTAAAAATTAAATCAGTTACCCCTAGAAACAGACATAAATTCTAGTGACTAAGCTCTGTATCTCAGCAGATGTTTGGATCCCCTACCTTTTATGTAAAGAAGTGCATGTAAGGAACTTGAGTTGAGGAAAAGGAAATTTATTCAAGTCTTATATTATTACTATTATTAAAAAATAATATACTAGAATCATAGAGTCATAGAATGGTTTGGGTTGGAAGGGACCTTTAAAGGTCATCTAGTCCAACCCCCTTTCAGTAAAAGCAGGGACATCTTCAACTAGATCAGGTTGCTCAAAGCCCTGTCCAACCTGTCCTTGAATGTTTCCCAGGAATGGGGTATGTACAGATGGATGTGCAACAGAGATGGTAAATACAGAGATTTTAAAAGGATGTGGTGTCAAACTACTCTCTCTGCTTTAATAAAGGGTGGCCATCTATCTGTGGTATTGAAATTGTGTTTAAAAGGATTATGCATGTGTTAGATGAAATAATAAGGGACATATTTTGCCTATGTTTTCAACCACCACACTGAGGCTTTCTTCTCAAAAAAGGCAGGTGAATATCAAGATATTTGATGATTTCTTGGAGGGAAACTTTTTGTATATTGAAACCATTCAACTATTTCCTTGCCTTAAATCTCCTACTGTCTGGACACTACTGAGTAGACCCAGTAACAGAGCTAAATATGACCTTATCCTCTCATGAAATAATTACTTTTTTTTTTTTTTTAATGGAGAAAAAAAGGATGAAGGATAAAAGATAAAGAATAAAAAAAATAGCAAGATGATCCTCATTTTAGCATTTGTTACAGAAATTGCAGTTAGCTTGTTGAGTGTGTACATATGTACATGTACTGTTGCTGGTGCTGAAGCACTGGCAATGGGGGCTGCAGGGGCAGTCTTGGTGAGGAAAGGAAAACATACTGAGGAAAGGGCAAAAACACCAGAATGGCAGAGGAGAAGTGGAAGAAAGAGAAACTATCATATGAACTCCAAGGTGAGAGCAGGAGGAGGGGAAGGATGTGCTTCATGTATAAGAGATTCCCCTGCAGCCTGTGGAGAGACCATGGTGGAACAGTTATCCATACTGCAGCCTGTCCACAGAGGACACCAGTCTGAAGTAGGGGGATATTCCCTGAAGAGACTCTGGCCCATGAGATCCCACACAAGAGCAGGTTTATCCTGAGTGACTAGAGCCTGTGAAAAAGCCTATACTGGTGCAAAGGGGAAGTGTGAGGAAGAAGGAGCAGCAGAGAGGAACTGAAGTGTACTGCCCATAGTCACCTGTCCCCCATCTAGCCTGTGCCATTCAAGGGAGTGGTAGAGAAATCAGGAGAGGGGGAAGGAAAATTGTGGTTTAATGTATGTTTCTCACTACCTGAATCTATTTTAATTGGCAAGTCAAGTCTGTTTTACCTGTAATGGTCATTGGTATGTGATCTCCCTGAATTTATCTCAATCCACGAGCTCTCTTACTCTATTTTCTTCCCCCATCCTCCTGAGGAAGTGAAGTGAGACAGCAACTGGGCAGAATTTTGGCTGCTAGCCAAGGCTAACTTACCATTATATGTGAGTCTTGTTCATCTTAAAATTTAGCTGACACAAGAGCAATCAATATTCCCACAAAAATTTCTCTGCAAAATCCTCATTAGAACATAAATACTTTTCCTTGTGACACACACACACACAAAAGTAGATATTTATGTCTGATTTAGACCCTTTTCTACAATCCAATTCATTTTAGATTTCCACAGAGCTTTCTGAAAGGCTTTAGTTTAAGAAATAACAGGTCTGAGGTTAGGGTGCCTAAAAAAATTTCTAGCACAGGTATTTTCTTATTAGTAAAGCTTATCCTTGACTTCATTTGTAAGTCCAGTTATAAAGCCTGCCTTCTTTCCTTCCCTTTCATTTGTAATCTTCAGATTCTTTAAAAAGAAGCAGTTATTATGTTGTAATTTATTAGACTATACTTTGTAACTGACTTTTTTTTTTCATTAATATGTTTGTAGTGGTTTTACTATTACTTTTTTAGACTACTTCTCCAATTTATCAAAATCATTATAAGTCCCCCAAGGTGCTTGTGATCCCTCCAAGACTGGCTTTGTCAGCAAATTTTATCAAGTACTTTCATTTTTAATTCATGCAGAGTTTCTATGTAAAAAAAAAAGTATAAGCTCAGAACTTACAGCTGGGAATTCCTCTATGATAATGTATGAACAGGCTTCTGCTTCCAGTAAAACAAAACATTCACTTTTATATTTCATTCGAGTTGAAATTTGAATAAAGTTGTAATGTGATTCGTTAGAATTATAAACATAAATGGAGAAGTGGTTAGGTATGTTCAACTTTCCAATTTTTAAAAGTCACTTGAAATGAAAGTATTATACCATACCAGCTTAGTGGTCTTGCATATTCCATCATCTGGTTCTTCATTAGTGCTTCAAGACTGCATTGAATTCTTTAATAGACTTAATCATAAATCAAACAAACCAAACAAAATTTTAAAATGTACTTTATTATAAATTGTGATTGTTCAGCAAATGCAAAAAATCTTGGATTCCCTCACCAGGAATTTGAGCAACAAATTACCTTTTTTCAAGCAATGCTTCTTCATTCATAAGCTGAATCTTGAATACATTTTAAGTGGAAAAAGGTGGGGATAGAATAAACTCAGGAAACACAGCAATAAGTAAATTGTCATGTGCATTGTTAGGGAAGCTGCCCACTCTAAGAAGTACCAAGGTATTGTTGAATGCAATTTCCTTCAGCAGTAAGGCTAGTGCATGTAGATGACATACTCCTCTCTCCCTCTCTTCTTACTTGCTGTTGCTTCCTACCCATGTACTGCCTCACAACCAGATCACACAGTTGTGTGTAAGGTCCTATTATCTATCAGTTAGAAACCTGGCACTGATAAAAAATAACCCTTTAAAAGCATCTAATTTAGGAAACAATTCCTTCTAGCATTATCTTCTGTCACTCACTCTACTCACAGTTTGACATTCAGGATTTGCAGAATCTTGAGCACAAGTCATTCCATCAAACTATCCAGAGAAAAGCAATCCCAGATGAAGAAATGATATTTACACATACAGCAGTTGGGAATGTTATCTTCAGAGACATTAAAAGCAGGTTTCAATTCTCAGCAATAAATCTTGCCACTTCAGAACTCCACAGATTCACCCACAGAAAACTGAGATACTCAGTATTCAAAGAAATTAAATTTTCACATTACATATAAGTGAAATTTCTGTCTTTTCATCTGCAAGCAATTCAGCTCCATTAGAAGAAACAATTCAAGGGTACATTGATATATATTTGGTGAAGAAGACTGAGCAGAACAGGGAGTAGGTCATATTGTGGTTCCAGATAGGGAAAGATAAAGAAATTTGAGTAACATAGGAAAACTAGACAGGGAAATAGAAATAGAGGAAGCTGGTATCATTATCATGAGAAAGGAAATCCAAAGACCTTGACAAATATTAAGAGTAGAAACTGGCAGCAGCACACCTGTGGGGGGGTGTATACAGATGACTTTCATGGACTTCTAAAAAAGTATCCTTGGAAGCATTTTTGTATTTAGACATGTGTGACTATAACTACAGGTTTGGTGTGTGAAACTCAGTATTAAATAATAAAAAAAAAAGAATAGTATGAGCCAATGTAATTACAGATTAAGTATAATGCAATAACCTAAGGAAGTTAAGATAGCATGTTGAGTCCTCCTTATCAGAGATACATTCAGTTAATTTGTCCTTGTATCAGAGATTTTAATGTAATACAGGATTTACATAAGTGTGTAATTATTTTTTGTTTCAGAAATAACATTCTATATCGTCTAACCCATCTTTATTTTCATTTATACTATGATCTAGTTTTACTCACACACATAACCTTATTGTTCACACTTTTAATTATATTCACTTTTTTTTTCTATATGTCTAATTAAAACCACCACAAAAAGTATACAAAAAGAAATTAGTGTAAAGGAAATTGTATTCAGAGCTTTTCCTCTGAAATTCTGGTTCTGAATTGTACCTTCAGTTGAATGACTTCTAGTTTTCTTCATCATTCAATAATCAATACTCTAATCAATAATATTAGGACCTGAAAATTTTAATTATAGAATTGTTAATGTTTACTTCACTTTCATGTTGCCCAATTTCCATGAATGGTTTTAGGGGTAGAGTTATTACCTTTTATTCTCCTGAATATGGGGTATTTACTTTCTTATCCTCCTCCTTACCTCTCAAGACTTCATTTTCTTCCTCTGCCTCTGATACTAACCCCATTCTCCAGTTCACTGTAGACACAACAGAGCAACTTCTGTTTAAGCCCCAGATAACTTGCTTAAAACACATACTTTGCTACAAATGAAATTAAATGACTGAGGCTTCCTCTCTTGATAAAGCAAACCTAGTAGTCTAATTTTTATTGTCCCTCTTGGATGCAGGAAGATGGTTGCACTTGCCATACAATTACTTGCTTCTACTTTCCTTCAGATAAAAGCAGTCCTGTTTTTCTTTAAGTCTATGACAACTCTGTATTATGAGTCACTCTCTGTAAGGTCACTGTAGGTGCATTACATCACAGGGAGAGGCACAACTAAGCGTTGCATTTCTGTATTATATCACTGGAACATTTCTGCCAAGTTTTGTCAGCAGCAGGAAGGGTCAGGTTCAAAATCTATGAGTTCTTTGTAAAATTACAAAGCAAAACCAGATGAGTATTCATTCACAAGCACCTGGGAAAAAGAAACCCTTCCTCTGAAGGCCAAAGGTAGTCAATACTTTCCTGTTCTCAAGGAGTCTATAATTCTGTGCATATAATAAAACAAACAAGAAAACCCAAACCAAACCCCATTTATATTAAGGTGAAAGAAAACACAGGCAACAAGGAATCAGCAAAATGTAAATAGCCCCTCAACAGAAGTAGTGGCTTCTTTGCACATGTATACACAGACTATGGCTCTTTGCTCTCATTAGCAGAGGTTTAGTACTGAAGTGCCTAATTTATTATCAGGTCAGATCTTGTATCTGGCTTACTCAAACAACAGACAGAGGATCATATATCTTTTCTACACCCCCCGTCCCCTTGCAAGTGGAGTACACCCATTAAATGACCTCTTGAAGGCACCTTCAAGCATCTTTTCAATAGCCTGGTGAACCATGAGCATCTACCTACAGATTTGTAAATGCTGTGCCAAAATGTTTCCTGCTTTTTCCCAGATCAGCTGATTTAGATAACCATCTGTTAACAATCTGCAGCAAAGAAGTGCTGCCATCTTTTTAATACCAGGTTCATCTGTAGCGTTCTCCAAAACCCTGCTGATTTTAACTCTGGCTGTTGGAGAGGCCTATCATAAGATCTAATTCAGCTCTTGATGTAACCAACAGCTTCAGCCCAAAGCTCCCATCACCCTTCAGGAAGATCTTGGACTACACATTTGACCTTTGGGTTATATTATGGATATGGTTAAATGGAACAGAGCTTCCCTGAACTGATCCTATGCCTTAATATATATACATCTTCCAAGATGAGTCAGACAAACATGGGCTGGCAAAGGTTGGGGCAAGTGGAGCTACATATACCTCAATATACCCTCACAAATCTTCAACGTGTCCGAGTGTTACTACGTAGAGGTACATTTTGTGCCTTTGGCATTTGGTGCACACTAATGCAACAGATACAGGAACACAGTATTCCTATATCTGAAACTTACCTGAATTTTTACCTCTATGTTAACAAAATATTTGGACTGCCAATGAGGAGGCTGTTCATTACAGAATATGTCTTCCATGTGATTTCTCTTCCTGGTCAGCTGTGAATTGCAGAGTACTCATTTATTTTTGACCCATGAAGATGAATGGAGCAATATGATCTTTCAACGCCACACATTTGTGCTTTCTCTTTTTTTCAGATGTGTCTAGAAGCTAGAGGATAGTGAATCTAGTTTCTTTGTTTAATGTGAAAGAATGTCTAGTGAAAGCCGAAACATGACCAGACTATCAGCTATTTAAATGCAGAGTTAATTCTATGGTTTTGCATTTGTGTTTACTGGTCCATATCCCAGTTGAGGATCTAAAACATAATCTCTAAATTAAACAAATGTGATGCTGTCGTCTGATAGACAAAGCAAAAGAATAAGGAACTGAAAGATCATTAGTTCAAGTTTCCACTGACCCATATCTCATATAACCTCTGACACTAGAAATGTACACAAGCATCTTTCCATCAAAGAAGGTAGTTTGTCCAAGTCAAAAACAAAACTCCACTTGGTTCCTGTGTTAGAAGACAAAACCATAGATGTTTAAATCTTAAGAGTAAAGTTCTGATTCTGCTTGCTTCCCAGGTGACCTAGGTTTACAGATGATTTGAAACAGATGATGCAGAAATAAAAAAATAATAATAAAAAAACCCTATACCACCAACAGTTAAAGTTTGAGAATGAACCGAAACTTTTGTCCATATGTTCTTCAGGCAGTAAAAAGATTTTTGGACTAATTAGCAGATCTGTTCTACTTGGCAGACAGTTTAATTCTTCATCCTTTACTTGCTTTCACTTGGTGGCTCATTGTTTCTAGTGTGATAATGCTGTTTTCAGTTTGTGAATAAAATTACATAGGATGAGGCAAAAGAAATTAAGGGAATTTTAAGGAAATTATTTCTTCAAAAGTTCACAAGTGATAATTTTTACCATATTGTAACACACCAATTCAATGCATATTTTCCCCACAATACCTCATGAAATTGTATATAGAAAAGAAAAAAAAAAGAAATTACTTTCAAATCTGAAGAAATATTCCACTCCTGAAAAATAAGAGGTCTCTTCCTGAAAGTAGGAGTAAGAAAATTAAGACTAATATAAATGAAGCATTATGAATAATTTTTGGTTAAAATAAGTGAAATAAATAGTGATATAAAATCAGAAAAGTAAGGAAATGATAAAGACGTTCATTAAGTTTTATTAAGTTTCAAAAAGTCATGGAGATGTTTTTAAAAGAAAAGACATGCATTAAAGGTGTCCAGCACTAGAATGGAACAGGCTTGGTCCAGCATGCCTGCATCTGTCAGTACTCAGCAAAGGGAAAAATAGGCAATCATATGTCTTCATAGAATCATAGAATGGCTTGAGCTGGTAGGGACCGTAAAGATCACCTAGTTCCAACGCCCCTGCCATAAGCAGGAACACCTCCCACTAGAACAGGTTGTTCAAAGCCTCATACAGCCTGGTCTTAAACATTTCCAGGAATGAGGCCTCCAGTTTCTCTGGACAACCCGTTCTACCCTCATAGTAAAGAACTTCTTCCTAACATCTAATCTAAATATACCCTGCTCTAGTTTAAAAGTGTTACCCCTTGTTCTATCACCATATCCCCTTATAAAAGTCCCTCTCCAGCTTTTCTGTAGGCCCCCTTCAGGTACTGGAAGGCCACTATACGGTGTCCCCAGAGCCTTCTTTTCTCCAGGATAAACAAAACCAACTCCCTCAGCCTGTCATTGCAGGAGAGGTGCTCCAGCCTTCTGATTATCTTCATGGTCCTCCTCTGGACTCTCTTCAATAGATCCATGTCCTTCTTGTGTTCGGGGTTCCAGAACTGGATTCAGTAGTCCAGGGAGGGTCTCACTTGGAGTACTGGGAGGTAGGCAAGAAATATTTTTTCCATGTTGAGAAAATAAAAATTAAATAAATACTCTTGTGAATTACATCTAAATCTTCAAATTTTTATTTAATATCTATCCAAGGAAAATGAGTACCCTGTCAGATGAAATGTCTTTTTTCTCTAATCTTCACATGTGCCATTTTGTTCTGTGCTTTAAAAAGACCATTAATCTAATTTGCTTACATTTTAAATCCATAGGGATATTGAACAGAGAAGATACATCTTTATCTAGCACAACTTCAAAGATACAGAGAAAAAGAATTAAAATGAAGAAAATCATATTTGCTTTCCTTGTGAACAGCTTTTGATTTGACCATACACCATTTATTATGAAAAAAAAGTATTTTCTTAAAAAATTCTTTGCCAGATTTACCTGATCCTCCCTTCTGTTTCATTTCCTGTTCTTACAAAATTCCATCCATAAGGTAAGTGAATCTCTTCAGGATCAACCTGGACCTGATCAACTGTACTGATGTCTAACTTTTACTATTGGTTCTTTCAACAAAAAGATGAGGTGTATTGTTTCTCTATCTATATACTGATATTGCCACTCATGTCAGTATGGTAAATTTTAACTCCACAGCAATTCAGAACAAGAATAAAGAACACAAAAGATTACCTGAATTGTATTTCAGAATTTGCTAATGCATCATTTGAATGATTCAGTTCTTGTGTTGTTTTAAAGCTTATTTTCCACAAATTGTTCAGCAATTTACTGGTAGAAAGCTAGGTCTTGTTTCTATAAAATTTCATATCCTTGATCTCCAGCTGTTTCAGCAATCCTACATCACTGTTGACTCAGGATAGTGAGACTAGGCTTCAACATTTTTAATTCTGTAACTTGTTATTGGTAAAGATAGGTGAGAGCGGCTGAAGTGTGTGATCAGTTGAATAACCAAGTCATGAATCAGCAACAGCAAGATTTGCATAGTTTTTTAGTTACCTGAAACAGAGATGAAGGTACACAGAATAGTCAGCACAAACTGCAGCTCTAACTCATGCAGTAAGTAAAAATAATCTTCAAGTGGAAATTACAAGTGGAAATTTTGTACATAATTTAGCAGTTCTTTCGGAATGTCTCGGGTTTTGAGAGTTTTCTTAAAATCTTGGTCCAACAGATTGCATACACTTTAAAAAAAAAGAATAAAAAACTGTTGTTCATGAACACAATGTCACGACAGCAGAAAGACATGAGGTCTGATTAGATTAAGCAGTTCTCTTCTATCCAATGTTACTTAAATTACTATGGAGTTGTGCTCTTCAGTAGAGTAGCTTTACTCAGGGTGGGGTTTTTTGGGAGAGGAGAAGGTTAATGATACTATTTTTTTCTACAGTTTTGTTAATTGTGATACAGTGACTACAAATATGAAGAACAGTCAGTAAACCATCAACTATCAGGAAAAAAAAGAGCCAGTGCGCCCCAGCCTAACAAAACTTGAAGATACTCAGCATTACATGCAAAGGGCTTCTTGTGAGAAGAACAATTGCTTCTGATGATTCTTTCAGCTTTCTAAAGTTTTGTATAGATGATCCCTTGTTAGACAGGTTTCATAAATTTCCAGTCTCATCCACATTCTGAGTCATTTATTCAGATGTTCTGAATAGACCTGATAGAAAAGATGCAATGCTAAATATGCCAGGTAGACAATGTCTCCCCATTAATCTTTCTGCCTTAGTAAAGAGGGAAATAGATTAAAATGCCAGGAAATGTGGGAACCTGCAGAAGAGCAACAGCATAGCAGGTAGGCTTTTTGGTATTATCAGCAATAAAGGAATAGATATAATTTGCTGTTTAGCAGAAGCGTCTCTCCTAATAGAATATTGAGCTTTGGATCATCTTATGAACAAAATTTTCTGATTTTCTTAAATCAGTCTGGCAGGAGGAGTTGTTGGGTGCTGTGGCTCTTTTCCTTTTCTAGACCCACTGAGAGTGGCATCTTAAAGGTGGGTGTAGGTAAAAATCCCCACGGGTTGCATTTGTTTCTGACCCTTCACTGGTGGATTTTGAGGAATAATTTTAGTTCCAGTGAAAATTCAGTTCCACAACTAAGTGAAATTTGGGAGCACATTAGATTCCGTATGTTTAGATACTCAACTAAGATGGTTAAGTTATCTAATCACCCAGGACTTCCACTCTCAATGATGAAAAGAAATAGGTGTCTTCAGTAATTCAGTTTATCTGAGAGCACAGATCTGAGTGAATTCCCTTCTGGAAATAGCTGTCATTTCCTCTCTTCATCAAACAGCAAAACTCCTCAGTTAAGCAGATAATATTAGAAGAAAGAAATCTGGGCCTATTAGTCCCAGTAGCACTACACCTTAAAAAGTGTTAAAGGTTGTTTTAAAGGCCTGATGGAAAGATGCATATTACATTGCTGAAGGAGTACCATGGTTTTGCTATTCTGTTTGTACATGTTTATATTGCTTCTCTTAATGCTTCTCTTTATAGTCAATAAAATTATAATTTAAAATTTTATTCACTCTTCACATTTGCTAAGTTTATACTGGATACTACCCACATGTGTTACTGTGAAATCCAACACTGTGAAAAAGTAACAGTAACACTTGGGATAGGATTTGCATTTTGATGGAAAAAATGTGGAATAGAAGCACCCCATTTTACTAGCTGAGATAATCAGTAAATAATCATAACTGCTCTTGTAAATAGTGAACAAAAATAATTATTTGACAGTTATGTCCAACATGTTCACATTAAACCTTTTTATAAGTTCAACACTAGAGAAATTAGGTAGCTGGTTTGAAAAATTCATAACTCAAATTCAGTTGTCAAAGTTTCTCCTTACAATCTCAAAACTCAAATCAAGAGGCTGTCTATATACTGAAGAAGGAAAACTCACTGTCTTGAAGCAAGTTTAAGAAACTAATGACTGTAAGATTTTTCACACTAATCTGGTCTGTTCTGATTTCCACCATCCATTTTTCTATAAACGTAATAGCTTATGGGTGACAACAATCAATTGGTCAAGTGATGAGAATAGGTTTTTCCAATTCACAGCATCATTGCTGACCAAGCCTCACCAAGTAACTTCAGTTCTCCCCACATATGAGCAAGAGACATGTTTTCAGTTCTTTAATTAGGCTGCATCAAATCTTTCAAAGTTGAAACAAGGAAGTATTTTTCACTAATTTATTCTGCAGACTACTACAGATAGTAATCAAGAAAAATATTTACAGTTCGCAAAGAACTTTGTGGATGACATGTTTGCTTAGGCAGTTTTACAGTTTTAGCCTTGGATAGAAAAACAAGAGACACCACTGAAATAATACCCCCCTTTAATTTTTCACTTTCCAAAATTATGATCATGGAGTCACAACATCACGAAAGTAATGGCACCCCTGGAGATAGCCTAATCCAATCTCTTTCTCAGACTAGGGTCACCTAGAGCAAGATCCTCAGGGTAGAATAATCTGGTAGCCTTCTACGATGGAGTGACTGCATGGGTGGCTAAGGAAGAGAAAATTATGTCATTTAACTGGACCTCTGTAAGGTCCAGTTGGCATGGTCCCACAGATCTGATGGATGGACTATTTGATGGATAAGAAAGTGGCTGGATGGCTACATACAAAGAGTTGCAGTCAATGATTCAATATCAAAATGAAAAACATTATCAAGTGGTGTCCCTTCATGTTGCGACTGGAACTGTTCAGTACCTTTATTAAAGATACAGACAGCAATTAATAAAATCTCTTTTATAAGAAACCTTGAAAATAGTACCTCTTTTCAGCTCTTTCTTCAGAAATACCTGGAGAATGAGATTGTGACAGCACTATTCCACTTGCACTGCAAATGCTACAAATTAATGTGTACCCACGCACTTACACTTAGCATATAAACATAAAAGATTAATAAATAAGTTAACACATACTAATCTTCAATGGAACTAGATTTCTGACCCTTACTAATTCTTTGCGTTCAGAAAATATCACTGAGACTTGCTAACAAACCAAGTGCTTTAATCACCTCATGTGCTAGCCTGCATAAAGACAAATAATCTGCTATTGCATAGTATTAATGAAGACTTGTTATTACTTTGGCTTTGCATAGTTTCCAAAATGTCATCTCACCCCTACCCTTAGATTTGATTATCTTTTTTTTTTCTACCTGGAGTGACAGAAGATTGGAAAAAATCTATGTTCAAACTCAGTTGATAAAAATAAATGGTTGTCCATATAATAAGATAAAAGTACTTTTTATTCAGGAGAAGTTTGCCTAGATCCAGTCACATATGTTATTAAATTCCTGGTTAGTGTTTTCTTTCAATAAATCTGCTGGGTAAATTAGACCTTAGTGGGCTTTGTGGTCACTTCTGACTTGCCCTTTATGGCAGCTGTATTAGTAAAATCATCTGACTGCGTAATCTCTATCTCTCAAGTCCAAAAACATCTTTACCTGAAACACATGTATCAAAAAAAAAAATATTACTAACAGTCAGGTCTAGTTATGCACTGGCCTTCTGAATTTAGTGGACATTATGAAGGAAGTTAAGAAAGAATTACATTGCAATGCAATGGTATGCTCATAAACCCGTGTCTGCTTAGTTAAGAAACACTTCCAGTTTATCAGTGAACATAATAACAAGCAATTTAAAGCTGAATTTCTAGAATGCTACCCACAAATCATTTCTACTAATGAAGTCTTTCTATCAGGCCAGCAATGTAACTTGCTACAACAAAGCCAGATGGACTCATGAGGCCATAGATGCCACATGGCCTCTTCTATCTGCATCAGGGGTGGAATGCATGGCCATGTAAAGAGATAAAGATTTCTGACACTCAGCCTCTTAAAAAGTTTCATTTTGTTCCAGTTGTTGTCAAGACTCAATATAAAAATAAGAGGCAGGAGTCAGAACTAGAGTAAATCTAAAGTGAAGAAGACTTTTTCTGCTAGCAAGCAAGGAAAAAAGGAGTCAGCTGAGTAGAATGATCCTACATCAAGCTAGCAGGAGCTGCTTGAGTTATCAAGTGTACAGAATCTAATGAGCACTTAAAATTCTGGCCTATTCAGCTTTGAACAAGAATTGGTTTTCTTCTACAAGAAACTTGAGAAGAGAACATCACGACTTTAATAAACCACAGTAGCAAGTGTGACAATTATAATCTCTGGAGCGGTTATAAGGAATACTAACAATATAGTTGTCTTCTGGATTTCTAACTCTTGTGATTAGCGATAAAACTGATTATCAGTGAGTCTCACAGAGAAAAAACAATGTGTGCTACCAGGATCAGCAATGACCTTGTTGGATACATTTTCTATTTCAGTCATGATGTAATCTCTGGTTCTAGAGTGTCCAAGATTGCAAAGGCCACTGTGATTCTCTGCTCTGATCTCTTACATATCGATGGCCACCAGGTTTTCCTGAATTTTCATGCTTTATCTAAAGTTTTTCTAGTATCTAATGTTCTCATGCCTTAAATCATAATCCAAACTTTACTTATCTCAGACTGTAATCTTTAGATTTTGTTATAACCTTGCCTGCTAGATTTGGAGAGCTTTCTATTAGCAGATTTCTGTTCCATATGTACTTACCTATAGACAAAAGTCAAATCCCTCTTTTGCCTTTGGGTAACTCATTGCAGCATAGATCAGAAACAGCTGGGCAGGCTTTGCAATAGTTTGAGCTCATTCTTCCACACTCTGCTGTTGATTCATGACCTGATTTTCCTGCACAAACTTCTGTTGCTAGAGTGTAGACATGCATTGTCCAAGACTTTTTTTCAGAATCTCTTGTTGACAGAACAATAGCCAACATGAAGGCACTGTAAGACCTTAGAAGAAAAAAAAAAAAACCAAACCTTCCTATTCTAGAACTATGAAATTTAGGACTGCAAAACCAAACAACTTATGTACTTTTACTTTCAGTGTTTCCTGTTTTGTTTTTTTTCCATTTACAAAATCATTTTCCTTTCTCAGACTTTTATCCTTTTATTTCCCCAGAATTTTCAGTCTAAGATTGATTCAACAGTTATTGAAATTAGTTGAAAAATGAAACTCATCTATAGTGTGTTCCTGTGTGATCTACTCTAGGAGATCCTGCTCTGTCAGGGGGGTTGGACTAGCTGATCTTTAGAGGTCCCTTCCAACCCCTACCATTCTGTGATAGTGTTTTTAGACCAAAAATAATAAGAGCCAACATATATTTATACTATGATACTAAGTTATAGTGTTAGTTGTGAGTACATAAAAGACTCATTTCACCCAACAGCCACGTCTAAAAAGTTAGATGTCTAACTCAGTCACTCCCTTTATATGCAGTGGAGTATAAGAGGTATCTCCATCAAATGATTCATAGAATCATAAAATAGGTGTACAAGATGAGTTAGTTACCTGAGTCACCATCTCTAAGTATATTTTCTCTCCACTGACAATAAAAAGGGTAATTATACTAGATTTCAAAGGACAGCTTTTAGATATTTCAGGAATGATTCAGGTATCTATATGAAGATGATGAAGATTATCTGAGGTATCCTCATGGAGCCAACAGAGATGACACAGAAGTTAAGAGTCCCACATCCATCTGCAACAGCAGCTGAAACCAAACAGAATACTCCAAGTATCAAATAAAACAGGAAATGCTTAGGCAACTGAATTGCAGCCCTACATGCAGGTGAGGTAAAATTTCCATGATTACATGATTATGTACTATAGTGTTCATAGGCTCCTATCCAGTTAAGTATTTCACAAACTAAAATTCTAAATGATGCATCAACATATTTGCTAGTGTACACTGAAACATCACAACTGCCAAAGATGTTGCTTCTACCAACAAATGCAGAGTGACATGTATGAATACATAATTCAGTAAATAGTTTACTTACACTTTTTCTCTGTAAAGTTAAAATTATTTATAGAAAAATAATTGAGCTGTATAACCTCACCAAAGTTGCAATATATGAGTAAAACTTTTAGCTGCCTGATAGAGGGTCAGTGAAGTTTTCTGCGCAAAGGGACTGATTTTGAAAACTGTTCATTGATAAAAATAGAAAATAACTTATTTGATGGCTTTTTTGTTGTTGTTTTGTTTCAGTTTGGGTTTTGGGTTTTTTTTTTAATTATGCACTGTGTTATATCTAGGCTCCTGAGCAATCATAAACATCTTAATGATTGTGATATAGACACTGAAGGACTGTCCCTCTGAACAGCATCCCTTCACTCCAGCATGTCAACTGCACCACATAGCTTGGTATCATCAGCAAATGTGTTGACAGTGAACTTGATCCCATTGTCCATATCACTGACAAAGATGTTAAGCAGCACCAGTCCCAGGTGCTCCTCAGTGCAGCCCTGAGGAATGCCACTTGTCGCTGGTCTCCACTTGGACATTGAACTGTTGATCACAACTCTTTGAGCAAAAGCATCCAGCCAATTCCTTATCTACGGAGTGGTCCATCCATCAAATCCATGTCTATCCACTTTACAGACAAGAATGCTGTGCAGGACATTGTCAAATGCTTTGCACAAGTAAAGGTAGCTGACGTCAGTTGCTCTTCCCTTATCCACCAATGCTGCAACCCCATCATAGAAGGCCACTGAATTTTTCAGGCAATATTTACCCCTAGTGAAATCATGCTGGCCGTCACCAATGACCTCCTTAGCATGGTTTGATGGATTGGAGAAAATCTATTGCACTGAGGTGTCCAGCCCTGGGTGTATTACTAACCTGTCTCAAATGTCTAAAGTGCATTATATTAAATTTCTTTCACTGAAAGTTGGGATAATAGATTTGTCTTGCATATATGATGAATTAAGAATACATAGATGGCAGCACATGACAGATCTGTTGACAAGGGAGGTCTCTGCAATGATTCTCTTTACCTGCTACCCAACCTTGAAGGTATTCAGTTCAGAATTAAGACACTCAAATGGAGGTGTTTACACATAGCTGTCTGCAGGTATGCTCTTTCTTAAACTTCCATTATCTATCAATAGACTATAATTCAACAAAATCAATAAAAATAAACAGCGACTCAGGTCATCGTAAAATTCATACCTGGTGGCGTAATCTGGAGATGAATTGTTGAATACTATCACTAATTACAAATGGTTAAACCACCTCCATAAGGTGATTCTTTGCTCCTTCTGACTGCAGGAAGAGCTTAGAAAAATAGATTAGCCCAGAAACCTAATTCTTACAAGGCTGGAATTAGATGAGATCAATCTCACTGATTGTATTGCAAGCTTTTATCTCTGTCTCCCTCTCACATGCATCCTTTGGACATTATTTCTGCAAATATCTCTGCTACTTTGTGAATTCTCTGCTAACATTGTTAGCAGTGGTTGGAAAAAGAATAAATAGGGACATATCCTGACTGTCTTAATTTCTTCTAAAGTTTCTGCAGACCATTTTGAAAAAGAAATAGGTAAACAGCTCCTGGTTTCTCGATGGAAAAAGAATTTGATAAAGTGCTGTTCTCCTAAAGCAGGTATTTTTGTTTCTCAGGGCAGTAAGACTAGGGAAAAAAAGTCTTTGAAAGCAAAATGACTTGTAATGATGAATCACAGCTGAGAAGTGGGATATACCGAATCATGCTCTTGGATGTATTGATTTCAGTGTACAGACAGCTCAATCTCTGATGTAATGGGAAGTACTGTTCATGGCACTTCCCCAAGGACTATGAGCCTTTATGTTATTACATGAGTGTCTCCTAAATGAGGATGAGGATTAATTTTCAGAACTCTGAAAAAAAAAACCCTAAAAATAAGGGGGTTTCTCCCACACTCAGTTGGGTTTATTACGTAGTAATTCCAATCACTTTATTCACCAAATGGCAGCAAACTGTCCTTGACTTTGTTGATAGTTGGCCTTACCTTATGCAACTTCCAAATAAACTCCTATTCTGTTTGGTATTGTTTTTCTAAATTAAAACAGCAAATTATACATACTGAAGTATCTCCAAAGTGTTCTATTGAAATACATGCCTATACATGCTGAGCTGGGAGAAATACTCTTGATCTTTTTCTCAAAATCTGACAAAGAGACCTGAAGTCAGCAAATTTTGTTTTCAAGTGATACAGGGTTGTGCATTTACTGGTGGACAGTGACTGATTTAACTACATTGGAACTTGAGGCCTAGCCATATATGAAAAAGAAATTCTTAGAGTCTACAATATCCTTAGCAAGGTTAGTGTTCAAATATGCTATACATACCATATATAGCACCTTCATGCCAACATTCACATTCACAATATTTTCTGACTTTCTTCTTAATCCGTATATTGTTCAGAGGGTGCAGTATAATATGATCTTTTGAGAGTACTGTTGCTCCTGGAAGAATGCTTCAAGCAATATCATTTTTTATTGGATTAGCACTACTAAAATCTAATTTAGATACCCATACAAATGTAGGCTGTTAAATTATAGGTTATGTTTAATACTGTTAAAGGAAATATATATTTATGTGTGCACACATATGGATCAACGGAACCCCAAAAAAACCCAAAAGCCATATGCAAAGGAGAGGGCTACTTAGATTAAGCATTTAAGTTAAAATCATTGTATTACAGTGAAACTTGATAATGTTTCTTTTGACTGAAATACGGAATTTTTGCTCCTTGTTGAATGTTTTTGGTAGGTCTTGTTGGAGACTGACACAGCAGTCTCACACACAGTAAATTTAAAAAGCAGAATAACTGTCGTTTTAATAGACACAGATATTATTAAAATAGGATACCAATAGACCTATGTTACTCCGAGTCTTTTGTGAATATTGTGTTTTCTTTTTGGGTATTACAGTAAATACAGCTCGAATTCATTCAACAAGCAACAAGAGCCTGATATTTCTATCACCCCATAGGAATGATGATGAATTTTCAGAATTGCATAGAGCTTTATATATTTATCTTACTAAATCATTCCTTTAAGATAGAAGTTTAATCTTCACAGGCATCTTCCTGTTTAACCAGGATGGCAAATTAAAATGAATGGTCTTTGGAGAACAGATCAGAAATACACTATGAAATCCCAGGTGAACTTCTGAACATGCATGAGATACTGCATGACTGACAGGTTTTTCTTTCTTCATGTATGATGCATATAAAAGATCATGTCGGGTGACTTAAAATAGTACATAAAATTCATTCAGAAGTTAGGAGATATGTATCTGTGCGAGTCTCTGTATTTATGGCTTAATCCGTCTTGAAATCTAGCATGAAAGACCACACATAGCAGCAGCAGTATGAGATCTTGACTCCCCACATTCAGTGTGGTATGCACTTGAACTCTAAGACAGTCAAAAGTGCTTGCAAAGAAGCTGCTCCTAACATATTTTTTTAAAGACAAGCTACAGAAAAGGGAGCGATTCTACAGTGATCAGTTTATATTAATTTCACCTTAATTTGAATGCAACAGGAATCCGGTATTGCTAGTTAGACCGATTAGTCTCTTAGGAACTTTCTCTGTTGTAACATCACAAAGACTCAGACCAAATAAGAGAACTTTGGGAGACAAGACTCAGCTAAGTACCTTTATCCTGATACAACTGATCATGCCACTACAATATTTTGGCCTTGCCTATTCACTTACTTAGGTTCTTCAATATTTTAACTACTATCTTCTTTCCCACTCAGATCCCTAAAAACTTTATTTCTAGTTGTTGCTGTAGAAAGCAGGTAATAATTGCCTAGTTTCTTTAAACTTCTGTTTAAATATTTAGGTTTTGCATCTCAGAAAACCCCCAAATCAGAAAGGAAGAAACCAGTGTTTCGAATTTTCCAAGAAAACTTCCACATGGGCTGTGCTGAACCTTGTCTGACATTTATTTCAGGTACCCTATGATATTAATGATGAAATTGAAATAGTTCAGCTTCCATAATGGCTTTACCTGGCTATAGGACTTGTGAAAGCACAAGCTAAGATTGTAGGAGAGAAAGGGGAAAAGAACAAGCATCAGCATTGTTTTTCGGGGAACTCCAGGTTTGAATGTCATGCCATGGGACAGGTAGAAGCTAGAGAAACTACTGAGATACAGCAGTAGCAAACAGTGTTACTCACCTCAGGCAGAGGTGAGAACACAACAGTAACAGTATGGGTGGCCAGGGGAGTGGCACAGATATGGAAACAGAGCAAGACCTGGAAGAGGGACTGGACAGGTGAGGCCAAGGCAAGCATGTCCAGCTCAGGAGAAGCTGGAGAAGAGTAGCTAAACCATGCTATTAAGTTTTTGTCAGTCAGTGCACAATGTCTTTGCACACAGATTTTAGAGCTGACTGAACAGAATAGGGTGTGACCATCCCAACACCAAATCCCAGAACTTTTGCATGTGTCTTGGACTCACAAAAAAGGCCCAGATTCCCAGGTTGTCCCATACATCTTTTTAAACTTAATGGAGCACCACTGTGAATATCCTAATTGGTTCCCATTAGTGCATTCCCAGACTGCCTCCTGGCATAACAACTACAAATACCAACTTACATACAGGTAAATGTGCCTGGGTCCAGACTTCCTGACATAATGTATTCTAACTCCAACCTTAGCTACCTTCTCATTGTTGATAATGAGCTGCCTTATTGGGGAGCACACCTAACAGTCTGTCCCCCAGGGTGTGTAGCTCTTTCCCTTTATATGGACATCAGAACTGTCTTTCATTCTCAAAAGAATTATAATCCTTTAATAAGAAGTCAACAAAGGTCTTCCTGCTGATATATCTTGCTGACTGAATACCAGTGACAGCGCATCAGAAACATTCCCTGGAATCTGGTGCCAAATTAGAGAGATAGGGAAAGATTTGTCCTAAATTATAACATTGCAGTCCTGTAGACTGTGAAGAAACACCCAGATGTGTGACCATCTATCTGGGGAGATATTTGTTGCCGTTATTAAAAAGGATTTCAAAATATCATGAAATATGCATCTAATTATCTTAAATTAGGAGCTGCCTACTTATGAACAAAACTAAGAAATCATAAGAAATGTTTTTATTATAGAAGTTCTGTTTGAAAGAGATATGTTCAAAGCTTTGCCCACAAATTATCTGAGATAAATGAATGAAACAATATCTATTGTGATAAAACTAAGCATCCTCCATAAAACTGGGTGCACTGCCAAGAGAGACTGTATACACCCGCAACACATCTGCACCAGTTTCTCCATATGAAAATAGAAACCCGTGGGCAGCATTATATAATTAATTCTATAGTTACTTCTCAAATTTCAGTAGTAATCTACAAAAACCTATGAACATTAGCTGACCTTCTTATGTGTTAACATGTACAATAACATTCTGCATTTTATTTAAACTTTTCTCCAAACCTCATAAATCTATAAAATCCTTATGAATATGGTCGGTTTGATAGACGGAGGAGGGGGACAAAGAATCAACTCTTTCTAGAGAATCATCGTCGCAAGTATAATTATATCCTGTCAATCAGCAGGGTATACCATTTACTTTTAAAACTGTAATTTTGGATTTTAATCATATGCCAAACAGTATACAAATACTCAGGGTAGAATTAGAATCACCAAATTAAAGAATGGATGGCATTGGAAGGGACCTGCAGAGACTATCTAGTCCAGCATCCAGGGCAAAGTAGGGTCAACTGGTGCAGGTAACCTGTGACTATGTCCAGTTTGGCTTTGAATACTTCCAAGGGTGAAGCTTCCACCACCTGTCTGGGGAACCTCTTCCAGTGTTTGATCATTCTCACTATAAAACTTTTTTTCTTACATTTAAACAACTTTTTTTGTGTTTCAGCTTGTGCCCATTGCCTCTTGTCCTGTCAGTGGGCACCAATGAAAACAGTCTACCTTCCTCTTCTTCATTCCCTCCCACTGATAAGATCCACCTGAGACTTTATTTCTCCAAGCTGAGGAGTACCAGCTCTCTCAGACCTTTCTCTCCATCTGACAGATACTTTAAGCCCTCAAGCATCTCTCTGGCACTTCACTGGATTTGGTCTAGTAAATAAATCTCTCTTATACTCAGGAGCCCAGAACTGGACACAGTACTCCAGATGTGGCCTCACTGGTACTGAGCAGAGGGGAACGATTGCCACTCTCAACCTGCCAGCAATTCTCTTCCCAATGCAGCCCTGGATGCTGTTGTCCTTTTCCACAAATGCTGATTACTGGTTCATTATCAGCTTCTTGTCCACCAGGACTTCCAGTCACAACATTCCAGTAGGCTCATTGCTCTGGCCTGTCAAGGTCCTTCTGAAGTGCAGCACAACCACATGGTGAAACCAACCACTCTTCTTAGTTCTGTATCATCTGCAAACTTGTAGAGGGTGCAGTCTGCTACATCATTTAGGTCATTAATGGAAGATGTTAAATGGTAGTGGACCCAGTATCAGCCCATGGGGTTCATCACTAGTGACTTGCCTCCAGCCCAACTTCATGTTACTGTTTACAAGCCCAGCAGTGCAGACAGCTTTCAGTCCATCTCCCTGTCCATTTATCTAGCTCATATCTCATCAGTTTGTCTATGACGATGTGATAGAGAACTGACAACAGCCTTACTAAAGTCAAGATAAGCAATAATCACTGCCATCTCCTTCTCTTCTGAGACAGAATTCTCATGTGGAAGGGTATGAGGCAAGACAGGTATTATTCCCCTTTGCAAATCCATGTTGACTACTCCCAATCACTGTTCTGTCCTTCATAGGTTTGCAAATGGTTTCCAGAAAGGTCTTCTTCATTATCTTGAAGTGAGACTGACTGCCCTATAATTCTATGGATCCTCCCTCTTTCCTTTCTTGAAGACAGGAGTGTCATTTGCCAGTGACCTTGGTCTTTTTAAAGATAACTAAAAGTGGCCTACAACGGCTTTGGCCAGCTCGCTTGGCACTTGTAGGCACATGCCATCAGATTCTGTGGACTTGTGCATCTCCAGTTTTTTTAACATTCCCTAACATGATCCTTCTGTATCAGATATGAGTCTTCCCCACTCCAGTCTTTCTCCTGCATCTCAAGGGCCTGGAACTGTAGAAGTCCAGACTTACCATTAAAAAATAAAGCAATAATGTCATTGTGTAACTTGGCTCATTGTCCTCAATGTTGTTCCTTGTCACCTGGGACCCTGCCCTTTCCCCTAGTCTTCGTTCTGCTGCTGATACATATGTAGAAGCCCTTCTTGTTGTCCTTCACATCCCCTACCAGATTCATATGGGCTTCAGCCTTCCTACACTTCTGTACCTCTTTCTTATGAGTGATCTGTCCCTTCTTCCACCTCCTGTATGCCTCCTTTTTGTGCTGGACTTTAGTGAGGATCTCCTTGTGCATCCATGCAGGCCTCCTGCCACCTTCTCTCAAACCAAGTTGATATCTTCTCTTTCTCCTACAACTGTTCAACAAAGTTTTCCTGGTCTTATTCCCTGCCCTTTATATATTGTCTAGCACAGTTATTAGCAATAGATTTCAATATCCTCATACTAGATGCCACTTGCCATTGAAACCCCAGACATCTGTCCTTTGTATTATTGCAATTATGCATGTTGTCTTTGACTATTTGGGGTTAGATTTCCTAGTGTTTTCTTCCCTCAGAAGATATAAATTATATGTCTCAAGCACCCTTAAGAAACTTAGGAAAGCAAACAACACTGCCAATACTGCCTGATTGCTCAGTAATTAACAATATTTCCCCAGCTGAAAAAAAAAAAATCAGAAGTAAAAAATAAAGGCTTTCTTGTGTTTGAATGGGCAAATGTCTTCAGTTCTGAATAAAAACTCAAGCATCAAAAAGTATTGGAATGCTAACAATACCTCAAATCCTTGCATAACTTGATTGTAAATGAGGATTAGCTTACCCTGGCAGCTACCTTTACTTGCCAGCAGATGCTGGAAGAACACTTTTTCCCTGGGGAGGTTTCTCTCCATTTGCAGTTTTAAATAGCTTGGGATTCCTCTTGTGATCTTGTGATCCACAACAAAGGTCAAAATCAATTTTTTTTTGTTTAAGGTTTCAAACCAGTGTCTTAGTAGGCAAAAGAAGAAGTTATCAAGACTTACCCCTCCAAAGAGCGGGACCTTATCACTGGGTAGAAGATATGTGTGCTCACATATCCTTACTGTCTCTCACACTGTAGTTTCTTGCTTTTTCTGTCCAACAAGTGGCACAACTTCTTCCGAAAGAATAATAACTGTCATATTCCAACATTTTCTCAGTCTTACTTACATCCCGACAATGAGGATATTCTAATAGGAAATTCAAGTAGGATGTTCAAAATGCTGGGAAGGACAGAGAATGAGTTATTCCGATTTTAAAGGTGCACACATACCTCTAAACCAAGTTGTAACCCTTAGCCTGGGCACTCTTGTGCTAGGCTCCTATGTAACACATGGATGGATCTTTTCCCCTCCTCACCTAGCATCCTCCTGAAGGACAAACACTAGCACTGTGAGTTCTGTGTTGGACTCTGGGCTGGGGTTACACATTAAATGTGATTTTTTTCCTGTTGTGGAGCTAAAGACAAACAATCTTAGCAGATGGTTCTGGTCAAGATAGGACAAGTAACAAAATTACTGTGAAACTGTTCTTCCTTATACCTTTTACCTCCTTACTTCTTCCTCATATGAAAGGTATTATGAATTACAGGGTGAACTGTTTCTTCTCCTTCCAGATAAACATCAAGGTAGATTTACAGCTTTGGCATCAGCCGTATCATTTACATGTATATACTACGATATCAGCTGTGTTGTGTCTGTGATCACTGATTCTGTGTTTATACCATTCTAGCTGACAGATAATAAAATTGAACAGACTGGAAAGATATTGTGCCCTTAACTGTTTGGCTTCTGCAATAAAATGATACATTAGATAAGCGACACACAATGTTTTGCACTGATGTCCCAGCACAGTTTTAGATTTTCAGCATTATTGTTAGCTAAGCAGCCTTTACAGTATGTCATTATTTATACTCATGCAGTATCTTCAAGGGTAGCATCCAAGAGCAGATGTCAAACATTCTACCCTTGTAACAAAAGCCTCTAGCCTATGATAAATATATAAAAGCATATGTTTTTAAGAAGGCTGTCAGGTCCTTGCCCTTCTGG
This sequence comes from Ceryle rudis, assembly GCA_033439905.1. NCBI lineage: Eukaryota > Metazoa > Chordata > Aves > Coraciiformes > Cerylidae > Ceryle > Ceryle rudis. Next base: position 15,526 of record JAAGNO010003051.1, on the reverse strand, counting down.
AGCCTGAGAGCCTTAGGGCACGTGGTGGAGTCAATGGAAATGTTTTCACTAACCTCAGTGAGCTTTGGACTAGTAGTTCAAATTTCTGTAGTAGTCCTGATCAGCCACTGTACAAACGTTAATGAGTTGAGTTGAATAATGCCATTACAAGCTAGAAAGACAGAAGATATTGTTTCACCCTTCCATTTCAGACAAGGGTGAAGGGCCACAATGGGGGAATGTAAAGAGATACCACATAGTGTCTCAAGATGGAAAATGAAAATGCTCATTACACATTTTAAAAATCCAGAGGGATTTAGATGGCTGAGCTTCTATTGGCTCCCTGATAATTCCTCTTAAGGATAAATCCATAAGAGGAATTTGAAAGGAGATAATGACTGAGGTTGATATACATTTACTGAAACTTCTTTCCTGTCTGTCAGGACCATGTCTATAGGCTTTTAAGCATTCCAGTACCACTCCTTAAGTGGAAAACCACCAATGAATACTTAAAAGTAGCTAAAGTGATCACAGCTGATCACTTTAAAGCCTAAAAACCCCCTATCTTCTCACAGTGCTAACTCATTGCCACAGTAAATTCTGGATAATAAAGATATAAAAATGAGTTCAAAAGTAATTAGTCAGATTTTTGGAAGAAATGTTCCTCTAGCAGTATTTAAAATAAGGGTGTAGATTCAACTGAGCCTCGTAAAGTTTCTACCAAAAAAAAAAATTCGCAGGAGGATATACATAGGAATGCTATTTCCAAAGCACCCACTCTTGGCCTCTATGTAGTGGCTTAGATATGCTAGATGTCTTCGGTTTCAGTGTGAATCCAAAGCTGCCTGAGATGAGGCCACACAGCACATTTTAAAGGCTGTGAATGTCAGGTAGGGAGACAGAAAATAAGGAAGACAGAACAAAGACATAAACAGATCAGTTCTGCATTAGATGGAAGTGCCTCACAGACATAACTAGTTCATGTTACTCATTTGCAGAGGAAAAAAATGTTATACAAAGCATAAACCAGACTACTGAAAGTAATAAAACTTAACTAGAGTTAACATTAGGTTTAAGGTAAATAGTCCCATATGTCTAGATTTAGTAAGGTTTAGTCCATTATGTTGTCATTTTCCAAGGTCATATGTCTTGGAATACATGTACTGTTTGTATCTTGAAAAAATTACAAATTGCTATGTCCGTCCTCCCAGCAGGAAAGCCTAGATGGAAGAAGTTTCTTACTGTTTTAATGTTAAAACTTCCTGGGTAAAAGTAGAAAAGCATCATGATACTTATTAACTTTGTGAACTCTCAAATAATTTCTGAACATAAAAATAAAAGACAAGTGAGAAATACAAAAAGCTTCAGACTACTATAAAATAAAGTATTGTTGATACCAAAATCTTTCATGTTTGCTTATCTGTACACTCTCAAAGAGAATTTTTTTTCCAATATGTGGTATATTTTACAGTTTATTATACAAACAATAAGCAATTGGAACAATCTCTGCCAAAAATTTGAGAAAGTGAAATCATACATTGCATTTTTGAGCACGATATGATCAAAAATCTTAATTTAACACAAGAACAACTGGATGTCATTCTGCTATCATTAGACTTAATACCAGACTTGATTAATTCTGTCATTCTTTTTTTTGCTGTAAAATGTATTAACTGATTACATTTCATGCTTCAGGTTTAGTTGGAATATGATAAATTTCACATATAAATTTGATTTGGAAATTTAAACATATGGAGTCTGACAGCCTACTAAGAATCAATAAAGCTACATGAGGAATTTACGAGAACTGTTTTAGTTAGAACTAGTTCCTTGATTCCTTGACAAATATCAAGAAATTAAATTCCCGCTAAAGGGAGATCTATCACTTACTTCAATGCAGTCAGAATCACACTGCATCTGCTGAATTTGGTTGTGCAGTTGTGTATGTGTATTTCCTTGTTTAAAACATAGTCGTATTTCTACTTTTCTCCCCCTGTGCTTTCTGTTATTTTGTATAACAAAATCAGTTGAATCTTTTAGGCCACTTCTCATATTGCAAGCTCAAAGTAAAATATTTTCACAAGTCCCTGGTTAGCATCAGCACTGAAATAGCCATTTTTCAAAGAATTTAATTAAGAAACATAAAGTACTTTTCCCTAGAATAGTTTATTGCCCACCTTAACATACTTATGACTATAATTACAAGCATAATGGCTCGATATCTCTTTCTGTGTTAATTTGTCCTCATTTTGTGAATTAACATCAAAATTTTTGCCATCATTCCATCTGAAATAAGTTTTAGAGCCACAAAGTTTTCTCTTGATCTTCTAGAGACTTTAAAAATTTCCCTATAAGTCTCAAAATAAATTGTCCTTTACATTACTGATACTCAGTCAAACATCTGTTTTGAATGCTCTATTTACACGATTACAATTTCTGGTGTCATTTGTCTACATATTCCGTTCAGAACAGCAAGTTATACTGCACGTAAATCTACCTTAACACCCAAATGCTGCAACGTGTTGGCCATCTCTCCATGGATCATAGCTAAGTTAGTATGTGCTTTCTTTAGCCATGAATTTGGAAGAGCATTAACCAAAACTCTACTTTAAGGAAGGAGTCATATGATAGGACTGTCTCTTCTCTATGCCACAAACTTCCTATTCACCTGCCTATGACAGATAGCAAAACCTGTCATATGTCATATGAAACCCTGACATAATTCAAGACAGGAAATCTTCCTTAGGAAGGACCTTCCTCTTAAAATATGGATATAGCACCAACACATGTCCAATCAATGCAACTGTAACATAAATATGCTGTTCTGCTCTTGTTGCACATCCAGTTATTTGGGGATTTTATAGGAAGTCAAATATAAGAAGCAATTTATTTGTCCTACAAGCTCCTCCCTGCTGTGACTGCTTGTGGATAATTTTGTTTCTATTTGCATCTTGCAGGAAGAAAAAGGACTGTGGTGGGTTTGACTTTGGCCAGTAGACAGACTCCCACTCTGCTGCTCTCTCACTCCCTTTCCTCAACAGGATAAGGGGAAAAAATAAGATGGAAAGATTTTTGGTCAAAATAAAGACAGGGAAATCATTTTCCAATTACCGTGATGGGTAAAACAGACTCAGCTTTGGAAAAATTAATTTATTGCCAATAGAAAATATAGGATGGTGAAAAATCATGACAAAAACTAAAGTGCCTTCCCCCACTTTCCCCTTAATTTCACTCCTTCATTCCCAACTCATCTACATCCTTCCCACAAACCCAAGTGGCACAGGGGGTTGTGGTCAGTTTGTAAAAGCTCCTCTCTATTGCTCCTTCCTTCTCATACTTTTCCTCTGTTCCAGCCTTTCAGGGTAAGCCTGCTTCAGTATCATTTCTCCACAGGCTGCAGCTCCTGTCAGGAGCCTCCAGGATATCTCCAAGAGCTGCAGCTTCATTCAGGACATATGCACCTCCACTGGTGTGGTCCTCTCCAGGGGCTACAGAAGAACAACCTGAGTCACCATGGTCTCCTACAGGTGCTGCAGGGGAGTCTCTGCTCTGGTGCCTGGAGCACCTCCTGCCCCTCCTTCAGTGACCTTGGTGTCTGCAGGACTGTTTCTCACTCTCTTTTTTTCTCCTTCTCCGCTGACTGTGCAGTGTTTTGCTCCTTCAAAAATATGTCATCCCAGAGAAAGGCAAACTGATGAACCTTAATTCTCATTAAATCTCATTATTTGCCTATACTTAGATAAGTTCAGCAAGAACATTCTATCTTGGCTTCTACACCACCAATTAAAACACTGATTTTGATGATTCTGATGTACTTTATAACTTTATCTTATTCATGATGCCATTGCTTTGAAGATACATCAACGATGAAGTGCTACTAAACTGAACAGCTGCAACTTATTTCACTGTGATCTAGCTTCTTTTGTTCTCTGATTTTCTGAATTACTTCTCTGTGGCTACTGCTAAGGATAAGCTGTATGAGTGTCGTTAAGTTGGGTAGAAAAAAGAAGTAATGGAAAAAAACAGATGTCCTTAAAGACAGTATCCTTTCAAAATTAAGAGGACTATAACTGAAGAAAAAGTTTAAGTCACAAGAACCTTTCTTCAGAGTTAAACTAGAATCCTTAAGCAAAGCATTTACACTGTCAAATATGTCTAAAGATACAAAGAGTTCAGTTCTAGACCAAGATGATATCTATAAAAAACAATGTTTTTGACAGATTATAACTAGATTTAAAGGCACGACTTTTATAAGGTTCGTTCTTTATCAGTGTATCGGGTCTGGCTGAGATGGAGTTAATTTTCCCCATAATAGCCCTCATAGTGCTGTGCTTTGTAGTGGTAGCTAGAAAGGTAACTGGTAACACACCAGTGTTTTAGCTGCCACTGAGCAGTGCTTGCACAGCATTAAGGCTGTCTCTCCAACATTCCTGACTCACCAGTAGGCAGGGGTGGGGAAGACCTTGAGAGGTGACATAGCCAGGACAGGTGAACCAAAATGACCCAAGGGATGTTCCATTCCATATGATGCCGGCTCAGCAATGAAAAATAAGCAAAAGGAGGAAGGATGGTGAGGCACATTCATTATTATGACATTTGTCTTCCAGCTGCTCCACATACTGAAGCCCTGCTTCCTGGGAAGTGGCCGGACATTTTCTGATGATGGTGAGTAGAGAATAAAACTGTCATTTTCCTTTGCTTCCACACATAGCCTTTGCTTTTGCTTTCATTATACTGCCTTTATCTTGATCCATGAGTTTTTTCCATCTTATTTTCTTCCCTTTGCCCTTGTCCTGCTGAGGAGGGGGTGATAGAGCAGCTTGGTGGGCACCTGCTGTCCAGACAAGGTCAAACCACCACAATCACATAGCTTGTAGGCTTTCTTTCTTTTTTTTGCACACTTACATCCTTGGCTTCCACTCTTAAATCCAATATTGCACACAAAGGTATGAATCCCAGTACCTCATTCTTACATTCAGTTTCCAAAACATAGCCTGAAGGAAAACTCAGGAAAGTTAAATCAAGGCAGAAATTTTAAAAGCTGTCCTTTGTCTTTTTAGATGCTGCCATTCACATTTTCTATAAATAGTTCTTTGTATTTCATAACTGATTATTGTTACCTTTGACATCTGACGGTTTTCACTGATTACTCTGAATATCTCATTTAACAATAAAAAAACTGAAAAATTTGAGCAAACAAACGAGCAAACACTAGTATATTCTAGGAGATATGGCAATAATAGGCACATGTGTTCATGTACTATATATAAAAAAGCTAAAAGTAATGTAATATTCAATAAAGCTCAGAGAATTATATAATGATGTAAAATTGTGGAAATAAATTCAAATATGAGTAGGCAGTTTCAAACCAAGACAGTGAAACCTCTTCAACAAGGTAAAAGGCCAAACATTGTTTTCTTCTGTATTTGCAGCTTCCCGTTTTCTGAAGCAGAGTAGTCACCACATAATTTATACCAGTCACTTTCCATTAATTGCAAGACAGTAACATTAATTGTAACTGTCCTAATGCAACTACATCAAATACTCCCCATATATGGCTGTAAAACAGCTCTCTCCCTTCTCCATCCATGTTCAGTTTTCCAAAAGCAGTACTGTCTTTAGACCCAATGTCAAATTACCTTTTTATGAGAGATTGATTTGAGTCTGAGTACTTCAGATCATGTTTAAGTTGTCTTGTTAAACAATGTTTTCTAAGTCAGGTAAGTACATATTGGTTGTAAGATAATTTGAGAAACTTCTTCCACAAGGGCTAAGCTTGGTCAAATTAGTTCTCATTAGATATAACAGAATAGGTTATTTACATAGTCAGTAGACTTTAGCTGTATCTCAGAGCCCTTAATAACAGACTGATGATCATTTTATGATGAAAATTGCTTTCAAAAGAGTGATCTTACAGAACTTTGTAGCTTCACCGTTTCACAAATAATGCAGTAGACACCTGTTCCCTGTGGTGTGCAACTGCAGTGAAACAGATAGAGAAGAAAAAGCAGTATTAGATTTCTCATCACTTCCCCCTGGTCCTTGGGTTAGGAGTTATAGTGCAGGATTTCCCTGTTACCTTCTTTGATGGCTCTGGTTTAATGAAACCCTGTTTCATTATGAATGCTAACAGTTAAATAAACCAGCAGAGATGATTTTCACTTTGCATGACCAAAAACAAAAGCCATTTATGTGACAGAGGGAAAAGAAAAAAGTTTTGCAATAGAGTAGTCATCTGGCAATGCAGCATTACCCTACTGTTTCTACCATGTAACTCAGAACAGCAGAGGGTGCTTGGAATATTTTGGAAGCATAGATAACCAAATTGCAGATAGAGAAATCATAAGGTGTTAAAGTATGGTTCTCATATCTGCATTTTTTCTCTTTTCTTCCATTAAAAAGTGTATAAAGCTAAATAAAACAGTTTATTTTAATAAAAGGCAGCTAAAACCCATTACTTCCCAAATAAAATTAGATTACATACTGTGAGGGATTTGGAGAAAACAGTCCAAATACATTCTTGCATTTTGAATTGCCAAGGGACTTCTGCCAGTTTTTTTCATGATAAATAAAGAAAACCTCCTGTTAGCCTTCTGAAGTCCTCGTCCCATAACACATTCAACAGATGTCTTCTACTAGGAAGAGGATGCCTGTAGGGTGTAAGTCTTGTCTAGTCAGAGTTCTTTGAACAGGGACATAAAGGAATGCAGGTATTTTGCCAGGATTATCTCTCTCTCCTTTTTTTTTTTTTCTTTTTTTTTATGGTGGAAATTGAATGAGAATTTACATAGGAATAAGGAAAATAAAGTATGCAAAAAAAAGCAAAAAAAATTTATTTTCAGAAGACATAAAATCTTGAGGGAATTAAATACAGAAGTTACTAAGGTTCCCTTTGTGATATTGACAGAGTAACTTAAAAAACTACATGAATCTGAAGACATAACTTTTGGTTGATTATTTACATTTAAATAAATAAATGAAAGCTTATTTTTTACAGTCAGGTTTAGGTTACATCCAATGAAGTTACATGTTGCAGCTAACTTTTAGACTCCTGAAACTTAAACTCAGATCTAATCTCTCAAAAATATTTGTGGGTGCTGGGTACCTCAGAATAGGTCCAAGACAAATAACACAGAAGAAGCCAGCTCAAAGCAGCTGTTAGAAAAAATATGAGGAAAATGTGTCCTTGAACATTTCTATTGCCCAAATTGTCCCTGATATCCTTACTTCTGTGTCATCAAAGAGCTAAAAGGATTTTCATGTCTTATTCCAGAGAAATACTAAGAATACAATCCTTCCATCTTTTCCTGATTAGTGCACACATGCGCATACACACACCCCTTGTGCAGTGTGGGAAGACTTCACTTTGTTCTTTAGTCTGAAGGGGCCTCACGTGCACACAGACATACACACCTTTGAATGAACTTGCGTAGTTCTCTAAGAGTGGTTATTTTGCAAGAAGAAAGGACACTGTTCAAATCCTGTAGACGCATTCTTCTTTCGCTACATTGAAGGATTTAAGAATCAACTGTGATTTCAAATTTACAAAAAAAATAAAGATTTCATCAAAGAAGTAAAGTCATAACATTGTTATGAGGTGTCTAGGACAATTTTCTGGAAAAAAAAGAGAGTTGTTTATCAAAGTAGTAACTGTTTAGTTTAAAATGTAGAAAGTGAAGAAGAAGCAGGATTAAAATGGAGCTACTTTCTCAGAACAGATGGCTGGTCACTAGGCTATGAAATCACAATCCATTCTCTGGGCTCTCTCTCTTTCAGTCTCTCTCTTACTCTTTTAATCTTGAACTCATTCTAGAATGGCAAGAAAACCTCTGAGGAGATGCTCAATGCCTGGTCAGCATTACCCAAAACCAAAGCAGCCTTAAACTAATATTCTCATGGAGATATATTCTCCTGGAGTGCATGATCCCCATTGGGCTGCATATGGCATACAATTCTAGTTCTCTTCTTTCTTGATGGAGGGTGTAACTACATGCTACATGCAGAGGGGAAAAAAAGATTGGGCTGAGCTTGGTTGAGCTTGGTACCAAATTGTGCTCATATTTGCAAAGGCTTCTGTTTACACAGGGCACCTTGTGCCAGCTCAGCGCCGACCCCAGCTGTATGGTGGAACAGAAGTAAAAGATTTATGCTCAGAGTTCTCCACAGTTCATTTAAATGCTTTAAGCGTGTACAAAATGGGCAACGTGTAGGAATGGGAAGGATGCATGTAAATTTAGCATTTAGGCTGTATAATTCTGTCTTTCCTGAATGAAGAAATAAAATGTGGAAAAAAGCTTATATGAAAAAGCAGGTGTGGCACCACACTACTGACCGAGAAATTGAGGGCAATGGTGGATTTAAATACAAAAATGTTGATAGGGTCAATGTGGGGAGTGAAATTGGTTATATAGAGGTAGGGAAGTTTGTAGAACTAATACAGTTATTTTACAAGTGAGGACTATGATAGTTGTCACTGTTCTTAGCAAAGGGCTTTGTACTCTTAGACTAATAATATTAATAGCTCCATCTCGTTTGAATACAACTGAAAAAGCACATTATTTATTGAAATAAGTGTAGGGTAAATATTAAAAAGATGCATTTCTAGGCTTTTATGTTTAAAGAAGAAATCTCAAGTCTGTGGGATTTTTGAAGGATGGAAGAATTTTTTTAACAGGCTTTGACAGGAAAAGGGTATTTTTATTAAGCTTAAGAGGGCTATATGTTTCACTAAATGCACTCAAGACAAGAGACTGTTTGTAGTTAAGACCTCAACTGTAATTGAACTTAATCATGCTCAGAGGCAAAAAGACATAAGTAAACACCCACTGTGTCTTAGGGAGTCTAAGGTAAATATAAAACCTGCACTCAGATCAACCTGAGATGAATCCTCCTGTTGTATAAAAACCTGTTTCTACTTAAAGATTCAGGGAGTTCTAATACACATGAATAATTTACTTTCAGATGCCTAAAAAGAATTATGGAAAAATATCCATTATTTTTGTTTCAAAGTTATATAAACAAAAATTCAGAAATAGCTACATTAAGTTTTCCTGTGATATCTCAGTTTAAGTTTTTATGTTTATCAAATGATCATTTGTGTTTTTCCTAAATTTATTCAGTTGAGAGTAAATCGTGCATTGATACATCCAATTATTTTTAAGTACAGAAACAATGTGTACTTGTAGTAACTTTGTTTTACTTGTATATTGACACTGAAATTGTGGGTAAAATATCAGTCTTGCGATGACTTTGTTTTCAGCACCTGCTAGTATGCTTCATCCATTTCCAGGATTGAGTTTGTATATTAAATAGATCATTCTTTCAACTGTGTTCTGTTGTTTGGGATTATTTATAGGGAAGGGAAGTAAAGAAACACTCTAACTGAAGGAACTATATACCGAAAAAAGGAGACAAAAAAATTAAATGCTAATAAAGCATTGTAATTCTTCATAAGGTCTACAAATAACTTTGTATTTAGTTCAACTGACCAGTAAGTCATCATTTTAAATGCAACATATATTGGTAATGTAAGTTAAAATCGCATAATCTCAAGGTCTAGCTCTCAATTATTCAAAACCTTTTTGGTTTTGAATACTCAGATAATAAATCCAAAATTTGTTTAATTCCACAATGTAAGGAAATTAAGTATTTTAAAACTTAGTATTTTATCATAATACAAAATATATTTTTGAATATACTTTACCATAGTGAAGTGAAAGGTAGCACTTTATGTTGACATTTTATCCAGTAACAATTTCAATGGAGTTCGTTTAAGAAAAAAAACCAAACACATCTTGATTTTGTCCATGAGTTCTGAGATTTGTGTAATATTTTTTTTACAAGCAAGCAAAAGAATGTAAGTATTTTTAGTAAGCATAAGTTCTGGATTACAAAGTCTCCTGGGCATGTTATGTCATTTAAGAACTCACTCATGAATAGAAAACACAAGGAAGCATCTGTGAAAAGATAAACACTTAACTCTGATACAGAAAATGCCGTACAATTTTAATTAAATTTGGCAACTGAATACTGAATTTTTATTCTGTAGGTGGGCAGCAGTCTTGTTTACATGGTGAATTGGGAATGTAAAAGCCTATTCTTTTATGCATGTGAGAAGTTTTGTCAAGGTTTCTTTCAGATCATGGTATATTTTAAAACTTAATCATAAAATTAGGAAAAAGAGATTAATGTGGTTTGTAATTAATATATATACACAGATATAACAAAGATGTATATATAAGATAACCCCTGCTCCACTACATCTTTTTCTTAGAGACCAAGTGAGAGGGAATCTCATGATGCACTTCAGAGTAAACATAGTGCAGGTCACATGTCAAGCAAGTCTGTGGCTGAAAACAGAAATGAGGCTTAGCCCACTCTACTCCCTGTAGTAGTACTGGAAAGTTCCTGACACTGCATCCATGTTTGGCACTGGAAGCACAATAATGATAAACTAAAACACATTTAGAACAAATTTCTCATTAGACATGAAAAAGCTTTACACACATTTCAAAGTTCAAGAGAGAAGAATCTGAAAAGTTTATTTGCATTTGAAAGGCCTGTAGAGTTGGTACAACAGCAGAAGCCAACAAAAATTCTAGCAAGTTTCTTATCATCTTGAGATATTTGCCTAAATTTAGGGTTACAATTATAGTTGGACTGAAGTTCTAGTTTTATTTTTGGATTCTAAACACACTTAGGTACATGAGAACTTGAGCAAATAGCTTTAAATGAGTTAGGGAAGGGAATTTAGCCTATTGGTAAGGCTAAAGCTGGATTAGAAATAGAGTTATTGTCTGAGACAAGACGACTGAAGATCTAGGTTAATTTATGGATCTGTCAGTGCCTAGAGAGCTAATAAAGGTGCATATAAGTGTCACAGACAATGGCTTCCGACTAGTTTGAAGGCAGATGTGAATGCACGTTTAAAAAATGGTGTAAAATCAAGCCCTGGAGGCATGAAGGAGAGTAGTGTTAATGATAGCACTTGAAAAGCACAAAGAGCTGTGAGAGACCTGGCACTGGAGGAGAAAATTGGTTCTGTTTCATTTTCTAGATGTTACGGGGTTCTGGGTATAGTTATCAATAGGGATAAAGTTCAGTCCTAAGGATATAAACAGAATTCTCCAGCATTTGAAGGGTTTACCAGCAATGCTACCTACAAGTATGTATTAGACTATACCTGAAGATTGCATTGATTTAACTTTGAGAACATGAAGAAGTGCTGAACAAGATTTCTTTTCAGGTTTCTGTGGCCCTGTACTCTAGAATGCATAGTACCAGAGGACTGAAGTGGGTCACATACACGGCATGGTATATTCCAGAGCTGTAGACTACAAATAAAGTTTCTATTCTGAGTGGCAGTTTAACTTTGCAAAGCAGGAAATTAATTTACCAGTTTGTTATGTGTGATTTGCAGGCCTAAGATGGTACTATTAGCAGGGTCAAATAGGTCAGAAAGAGATGGACCTGGGCAGCAAGTCTATTGATCAAGTTTGGTTTATATTTCATTTCAGTTTGAAGACTAAGATTAAGCTGTACTGAATATGAGGGCTACATATAACCCATAAGACTCACAGTGTCAGAAAAAGAAAGTATTAAATGGCCACAACTATTTTGGGAAGCTGCAAAAAAGGCAAAAAGGAAGACCTGGAAATTGTAGAAACAAAGGTCTTATAGCTGATCTCCTGTCTTTAAAAAAAGCTTAACTGTAATAAATAACCGCCTTTTACCAACAATCAATTCCCACATGAATATTAGACATTAGGTTTTCCAAGACCATCCCTCACCTTGGTTCAGAAGACCCTGAACTATATTGTAACCAAGCTTAGCTCCAAAGGCTTTGTTTTATAGCATGTAATCTTTAAAATGAGCATAAATATAGATTTAAATAAGATATGCAACCTAAATCTGCCTCATATCTATGGAAAACCCATTCACTTCTATTACTAAATACTTATCCCAGCTCTGTGAGACTTGTAGTTCCATTTCCGGCATAAAAATAGGTTTGGGGTATCTTCTGTACTAGTCCTTAATCAAGATATCAGCCCTTAATCTAGTCTTAACTACAGTTTTCCTTTAAACACCAGTCTTTGTTTTAGTCTACACAGGCCACAACAATTAACTTTTTTCAGTTGCTGACAAACTGTTATACTCCTTTACAATCATTGATTATAGATTTATCCTAGGTTTATGTGAAGCATATTCAAACTGGAAATAAAACCATTTACAAGCTGTGGGATCATCCCAATTCTGCAGTCGCTAGAAAACATAAAATTCTCAGAACTTTCCAGTACCTCTTGTACACAAAGCACACTTAACCCTTCCCTAGCCTCAACTCTAGCCCTTTCCTCAGCTATGCTTTAATGGCCCATAAACTCCTTAACAGAACTTCTTGGCCCTGTATGCTCTGCTCAGTCTGGCAATAAACTTACTTTCTTCTTCAGTTTCTCACCTTACACTTATTTTCTATTCCTAAACCTCATTAAAATAGAAAATCCTCCAATGTAACCATCATACACAAAGACTCAAAGCAATTTTTTTCTAACAACATTCATCTTCATTCTGCCTCTGCAAAAGACATCTTAAAAGACTTCAGTCCCTGCTGTTCTTAATACTACTCCATACCGTAAATTAGCCCCAGACTTTACCTTTTCCTTTCCCTTGTAGAAATAACTTTAGCTTCTCACTCTTACCAAAATCAGCTATAATTCTGGTCATAAAGACGTCGCAGGAAAGACAAAGCCATTATCCCAACTCTGTAGTCCCTGTTATCATAATCCTGCTTCTTACTTTTAATCTTGTTAACAGTAGTCTGATCCATAAGAAGGAGTTTTTAACACAAGCTCATCTTCGAGACAGTTCTGTGTCTATTCCAGCTTGCTAGTGTGCAGTTAAGGCAAAGGAAAAGGTTGGCATTATGGCAAAATGAAAAGCTTACTGTGTTATATTCTCAAGGCACATTACTTGGCAAACTAGGACTTAGAGTGGATCTGGCAAGGTCTAGTATCTTACAGTTAATTCCCAGGTTATTGTAGGTTGATAATAAGCCTGAAAATAGGATTTGAGTTTGGTGTTGGTAGTATTATCAGAGAAAGGAGATTATAGAAATGTGGGAATATAGCCACATGATGCATAATGTTTTTACCTCCCTTCCTGTCACCCTTCCTGTGACATATGTCACCATTGTCCCCTGTCAATCCCCCCAGTTTTGATATTAAATTTAAGAATAAGAGTGATTTATTTCTTAAGGTTATTGCTGGATCTTGCTAAACACGTAGAAATTGGATGAAGGCCGTGTATGGAATGCCTGTATCCTTTTTTTCCTTAACCTGAATTTGATGTCAAAGCATACATTTACCTTTAGCCAGAAACAAAGTATTTGCCCTGGTGGTTTCAACACTCATCTTAGCTCTGCATGGCTTTCAAGATGCCTACAAGATCAATCTCTTCAGTATCTATCCTGTCAGCAATAACTGCATCACTAATCTTTCCTCTCAATTTGCATCTATTAGTCATAGAATGAACATGACTCCCCCACTGCTGTTGGCACCAGATTTTATTCCAATATAATATTATTATTATGGTATCAATACCATAAGCCTTTATTCCAGTACTGTATTATCAGCTATTTGGTCTCACTGTATAACACTTCCTAATGTTATGAAACTGGTAGGTGCTATCATCTTACCTGAGGGTTTAGGGAGGAATGAAATCTCCTGGCCACAGTTAAGTGCCTAGGCTTTCAGGAAAGGTGTGAGGTTCTTATATAAGACACAGTAAGAACTTTTTGTGAGTTCTCAAAGGCCAGCAAAAGCAAAACTTGAACTGACAGAGGTGGACGGGTTCAGTGTAGTTATTTCCAGTCTGTATTTCCCATCTATTGGACTCTCAGGATCATTGATCCATTGAAAATTAAATGTTCACAGTTTTAGAAGAGGTTCCATTTAGGTGCTTAACAGTCAAACTTAAAATGAGATGGGTGCTGTATATCATGCAGGTAAATGTTTTACAGCTGTTCCTCTAGCTACCACAGGTACCTTTTGGTCTGGTAAAGATGGACTTGGGTGAATACAAGGGTTTGGTAAGGACCAGGGACAAGGGCCTGAAATTAAATTCAGCTCCTGAGGCAGCTGAGGCCTCCAACAAAGCTTCCGGTATCTCTTTTGTAACTCCTTTCATCAGTTTGATCCCAAGTTGCACAGCTGCATTGTATCAGTGCTGTACTCGACCACAGGTGGTCAAAGACCTCAGAGAGGGAAAAAGAATGCAAGGGTACTTGGGTTCCTGACAGCAAGAGTGGGTGGGGAACACCTATCCAAAGTTTTAGCAATAAACTCCTAGCGTAAGAGCTGAATTAATGTATGATAACAGGAAAGAGCACCTAAGAAAGCAGATATTAGCCTAACAGCTAACTACCAGATGTATCGCAGTTAATACAGAGTCAGATCTCTGTTACACTTTGTATCTAATATGGTCGAGCTATCGTCTTCATCTATCTTCTGCTCTTCCTTCACTGTGTGCTGTAGGCTTTCTGTACTCAGAATTTGTGCAACCACCTGTATACAACTGTCCAAATAATGCATGTCCTAAATATTAAACCAAACATGTCTAAAAACTTTCCAGGCAGCTGTTTATCTTCTCTCATTATCCTGAAGACAGAATCTCCATGTCTGTTACTGTGCCTCACTCTTGAATATTAGGAGCCAGTTGAAAGCATCAACTCACTAAACATAAAAGATCCAGGCCCTGTATATTATTGTCATCCTCGGTAACATGCCACAGAATTGCATGAACATCAACAACTCGCTTTCTCTTAGTGAAATAAAATACAGTATTTGTTCATGGATACTCTAATAGAGTATCTAATAGAGAATGCTCTTCATATCATGTTCATATGATCAATGGGCCGAGGCCAATGGTTGTAGTGGAGTGAATGTCAGTCTGTTCTGCCATGTAATAAGTGACAGGACAAGAGGAACTGGCTTCAAGGTTGCACCAGGGGAGCTTTAGATTGGATATTAGGAAAAAAATTTCACAGAAAGGGTAGTGAGGCTCTAGAACAGGCTACTCAGGGAAGAGGTGGAGTTACCATCCCTGGAGGTATTTAAAAGACATGCAGAAGTGCTACTCAGGGACATGGTCTAGTGGTGACCTGGCAGGGTTGGTTTAACAGTTGGACTTGATAATCTTAAAGGTCTCTTCCAACCAGAAAAAAAAATCTGTGAATTTATGATTCTATACCAAATAATTAGTATCATAGAATCATAGAATGTTAGGGGTTGGAGGCGACCTCTGGAGATCATCAAGTCCAACCCCCCTGCCAGAGCACAACCATAGAATCTAGGGCAGGTTACACAGGAATGTATGCAGACGGATCTTGAAAGTCTCCAGAGAAAGTGACTCCACAACCTCTCTGGGGAGCCCATTCCAGTGCTCTGTAACCCTTACAGTAAAGAAGATCTTCCTCATGTTGAGGTGGAACTTCCTGTGCTCTAGCTTGCATCTATTGCCCCTTGGCCTATTGCAGGGCATGAGTGAAAAGAGG
>JAAGNO010003050.1:41341-58454 GCA_033439905.1 Ceryle rudis | reverse complement strand
TTTTTAATTATTTTTAAGAAAACTGTTTTATCCGAGCACTTCATGAGTGAATGGTCCCCTGTGGATATGTAATAGTAATTGCAAAGCTTATTTTGCTGCTCCCAGTGGCATCGATTGTGTGAAAATAAATGTTGAGTACTATGAAGCAATTAATCCTTAACTCTTCTGGGAGTTTGGTAGGTAATTATTACTATCTTTAGCTTACAGAGTGTGGTGAGCAACAGGAGCTGGATATTTTGCCCTTGCCCCAGAGACCAAGGACAAGGACCTGCTTGTAACAGGTAGATCATTTTAATTGAAATCTTCCAGTCATGCTCTTCAGATGTTTCATGTTCTGTTCTGACACATCCACTTCTGCTCTTCTCATAGCTTTATGAAATGATGTCATTGGACAGGTGGAGATTCCTGAGAGAACTTCTCCACTGGGTAACTGTTGGGGACAGGTGGGATCAGAAAGGGAAGAAGGTTTGAGCTTTTAGCCCTTTTGGGTGATGGTCAACTCGCTTTTGATTTCTCCCAGGGACAGACTGGTATCTGCACACAAGGCCACACCACACTGAACTATGCTCTCTATCAACTGGGTAGCTAGCTCAGAAGTTGTCAGTGCTTCACTGAACAGCAGAGACATAGCTAGGAGATGAACAGGGACCATCAAGAGCTGCTTCTGAATCTCAAAACAACAGAAGTCACTAAACTCCTTGGGTGGGATTCAATTCCAGATCCAGGCACCTGAATCTCTTTGTTGACACGTAGCTGCCTGAAGTCCCATAGCTGTCAGCGGAGAGCTGGAGAGCAATCCAGCTGATCTTGCACAGACATTTGGTTTGCTGAATCTCTCTTGAGGCCTCATTCATCTCCTAGTTATAAAACCAAGCAGATGGAGCTCATCCTTTATCACAAGAGGGAAGGAGCCTTCCAATACTCCCTTGCTCTCACAGTTTTTATCTGAACAGCACACTAGCCGTGCTCTGGATGGTTGGCCTCCTAGCCAGGAATAACATTTCTGCTCCAAGGGCAATGGTCTTTATGGATGAAGGCTCACCTTTTAGGAACCTTTGTGGGTGACATCTACTTACGAAGCAAGGTGTTGATACTCAGAGAGAATTAAAAGCAGATGGTAAGTGAAGGGAAGATACTTTACAAAGCAGGTATTTAGAGTTAGAATCACAATGAAGGGAGGAGAAAGGACAGTACACCTCAAAAAACATAACTTCTTCTGGTAGGCAAACTGAGGCATGGCAAATGATGTTTTCTGGATTTGTGCATAAACTGAATGGAAATTTGATGATTCGATTCCTCTGACTTAATCAAAGCTTGTAATGTTTCTTCGTGCCCCTTTCCTTAATACTCTCATCATTTACTGAGATCCTAAGGGTTATCTCTTTCGCCCTACTCACAAAAAAATAGGTGAATAAATCACAGTGACACGATGAAGACCTCAGTAAACATTTATATAACAGACCAGAGGGTTTAGCAGCACCTCTGCCTGCAGTGCTTCCAGTAAAAGTGTGGGTAGTACCACTCAAAGCTCGTAAGTTTTAAAAGGACAATATCCTGTTTGTACATTCTTCAGACAGAAAAAAATCTCTAACAGGCCAAGAAATGGTGTTGTAACCTACAACCTATCACACTGACAGCACTGCCTCACTGAGACTGAGGCCACCTTCGGTATCTTGTATTTTACTAATTCCATAACCTTGACAGAGTAAGATTTGGGTTTTTTTTCTCAATGTTAGTTGAACACAGGATGATCCCAACCCACAACTGGAAGCCACAGGCACTGAAAAAATACAAATATAAACAAACACTAAACTCAGAGTGCAATATTGCTTGAGTAAAAGACGAGCATGTAAAAGACGAGTATGAGCTATACTCAGAGTATTTAACCTCTAGAGGGAAAAAAACCACCCAACAAAATTCCATGGCTATGATATAATATGATATTTGATATTTCTTACATGATCTAGCGTGTGTGAGATACGATACATTATATATGATATGACTGATTTACACCAGCTGAAAATCTGGCCCATCCAGCTTTTTGGCTTGTTGGACCATCAAATCAAGTGTGTTTTTCCTACGTTTCAGTCTCATCATTCACTGGAACAACTGGTTAGTGTTTCAGTTGTTTAAACTTCTCTGGTTCTGATAGTTATATGTAGGCTATAAGCTATAAAAGGGGTTCAAAATATACGTTTTATGGACTGTTCATAAAGCTGACAACTGTATACAAATACATGAGACGACTTGTTTTGGTTTTAGCACCTTGTTTAGCTTTCTTCACTTCTGAAAGCTCTTTCACCATAACATAATGTCTCCCTGTACACACATGAAATATTTCTTATTGAAGTGCCACGGCCTTGATTCTTAACTCCTTTTGCTGAGCTTGGTACTGCGCAGTTTGAATTATGAATGGTGAGGACAGAGGTAATTCAGGTTCAGTTGGATGTTTGAAGCCTCGGCTACACTGAATGACACCTTCTCAGCTGTCTACATCTGCTGAGAAAATGATTCAGCAAAGACATTTTAGGGATGTAGGCTGACTTCGAGTGGTGACTGTAGATGGCTAAGAACACCCACATTTCACGCTTGTCAGAAGAAATCCCTTTAGTCAGTAGAGATCTAGTGAAGGTAGTTAATCAAGTCCAGGGCACAAGTCACTTCATCCCAAAGGATGTAAAATAGATGAGATAAAATGTGCTCAGGTGGCAACATTTAAATTTTGAACATCCAGAATTAATTAAACTGCATCTCTTTGCTAAGCTTAGAAGGGATTGATAAAGCCCATGCTTGTGCACCTCTAAAGCCATCATATTTCATTCAGCTGCTCTGTCCTGGGCCTGCCTTCCTTGAAAGGCATCCAGTCATTACATGAAATCCCAGGGAGATGGAGAACACTAAACTGAGCGGAGTTTGCCAGGATCATTAATCACCTCCATTCATTTGAGGAGGTTGCAAATCTCATTCCTCTTTCAAATACTCCTGCTTTCAACTAACAGCCTTTGCCTTAAGCTATCCTTTTTTTTTCCCCTACTGAAGTGTCATTTAGTACCCAACATCTTCTCATGAATCTGCTTAAATTTAAGTCAGTCACCTGCCAAAGTTCATTAATAAATTGAAGAATGAAATATTTCATACTCTCCATTTCTGCCATTGCTCTGTGGACTGGATTTTGTAAGAGAGGTAGTTAAGATCTCTCTTGTTGCAACTAAAGACTTGGAAAGTAAATTTGGCTAAGTGTCTTAGCAGGTTTATAGACAAGATATTCTACTGCAGCTCATATCTGTGGGCACCTGTACTTCCTGGCAGAAATGAGTGCACAGATCAACAGAACTTAATTTTGAAAATTAAGGCTGCTAAATTCATATATTCATTAGGACATTGGAGTAGGAGACTGCACTGGATAAATAGTTGGAGTAATTGAGAGTTCTCTCTGTACAGCAGTGGAGTGATGTTGGTTAAACCAGCTCAAGGCGTGGTCTGATACTTTCATAATAAATCAGCAAAGACCTACACAAAGAAATCCAAGGGGAGACCTGGAATAAAAGCCCACCTTAGATCCACCAAACCTGAAAGTCTTCCTCTGCTGATCGACGAGCAAGGGGACTTAAAACACAAGAAGCAACCAGATCTTTAGGCTACATTTTGCAAATGCTGAGGTCCTGCAGGTGGATGTAATTGTTGTATTTGCAAAACAGTGCAGTGAATGTTTCCTTGCCTCTAATCCCAATGCAAATAAGACACCGGAATATATTTCACGGTTTGTTTATGGAACGTGACGCTGTTATTTTATTTAAATAAAGTCACAAAGTGGAAAGCAGAACAGATGCAGTGTGTTGGGTTTGGAGAGAAAGCTAAATGGGGAACATAACCCCAAGGGCACAGAACAGCAAATCCAATCCAGCCTTCAGCAAACTGCTGCATGAATCAGCTCTCAAATATTGTCCTTCTAGACACTACTGTTAATAGTCTTTGTATTTGTGATTGCTGGCAGAGAGAGGAAAAAAAACACAGACAGGAAACACCACAGTTGCTTTTGTTTACCTCCACTATTAATCTCCAGCAAAATTTCTCACTTTTCTACGATTATTTCCCCAAGCAATATCCAGAAAGATAAATCATATTACAAAGGATGGCTCAGCTCAGATGTTAATTCCCTTCAAGGAAGAGGGTTAAATAAGGGTAATGAGGTAAGGCAGCCACAGAGCAGATGCACTAGCCTAAGTTATTCATCACTGAGGTAACTGTGCTGATAGTGATGTGAAGAGGAATTAGATCAAGATTTCCTTGAGCTGGTCATGACTGAGATGAGAAAAAAATGCCTTCTAGTCTGCTACATCAGCCTATTAGCAGAGATCCTGTTCAACACCAAGCAGCTACTACCTTCCCAACCTCACATCGCAGACCTGAAGCTTAGTAAAAACTTTTCCAGAGATATGTTGAGTGGAAACACAGCGGGGTGAGTACCAACCTCCCAGCAGCACAGCAAACTGGAAGCTGAACTTCAGTGTAGTTTAATGGAAAGTGGAGTAAATGAGGAAAATCTCCCACAATACATCTAACTGATTTACAGGGACAGGCTCAAAACAGAACCATCTTTTGGGGAAAATATGTCTTGGTATTATAATACATTTGAACAGAATCATGGAGTCATTCTAGTTGGAAGACCTTTAAGGTCACTGAGTTAACCATCATCATTAAGCCAGCGCTGCCAGGTCCACCACTAAACCACGTACCTCAACACCACATCTACACATCTTTTGAATCCCTCTGGAGATGAGGACTCCACCACCTCCCTGGGCAGCCTGTTCAGCTTAATCCTCAGGAATGCTCCTGTCCACACCCACCTAAGGCAAAAAAAAAAAAAAAAAAAGGTTTCAACCATGACCACTGCATAAAACCATAGTGCACCAATGTTTTGAATCCTTCTGGCTCCCATCCTTGTCCCAGAGAGGACACAAAGGGAGAAGAAGCTGGACATGGGATGGCAAACTGCACTCACAGCCCAGAAGGCCAACTGTATCCTGGGCTGCATCAAAAGCAGTGTGGCCAGCAGGTCAAGGGTTCTGCACCTCTGCTCCTCGCTGGTGAGACCCCCCCTGCAGTGCTGGGTCCAGCTCTGGAGTCCTCAGCATAAGAAAAACATGGACCTGATGGAGCAGGGCCAGATGAGCCACAGCAATGCTAGGAGGACTGGAACCCCTCTGCTGTGAAGACAAGCTGAGAGTTGGGGTTGTTCAGCCTGCAGAAGGCTCCAGGAAGATGTATTTGAAGCCTTTCAGTACTTAAAGTGGGCCTAGAAGAAAAATGGGGACAATCTTTTTAGCAGGGCCTGTTGGGACAGGACAAGGGGTGATGGTTTTAAACTAAAAGAGGGGAGATTCAGACTAGATCTAGGGAAGAAAGTTTTTACACTGAGAGTGGTGACACCCTGGCCCAGGTTGCCCAGAGAGGTGGTCAATGCCCCATCCCTGGCACCATCCCAGGTGAGGTTGGCCAGGGCTCTGAGCAACCTGCTCTAGTTGCAGATGTCCCTGCTCAGTGCGGGGGTGGTTGGACTAGATGCCCTTGAAAGGTCTCTTCCAACCCAAAGCATTCTATGATTGCAAAAGAATGGGTACAGAGGAGGACAAAAATGATGTCAAAGGTATGGCACAGGCTCTAGGCCAGAGAGCATGGATTTTTTCAGCCTGCCAAAGAGGCACTGATACAAAATCTTAAGCCACATGGAGAAGGCTATGTGTGTTCACAGGCACTGGTAGCGTAACATGTGGGGGCACGGGATGAAATGAGCAGGAGGTGGGTTCAGATCAAGCACAAAAGCTGCTCCCAGCACTGTGGACTTCACTTGATGCCTACAGGACATGGGCCTAGCTGGACTTCCATCCAGTGCAGGCTGCAGGGCAAAATGTACCATTTAAAAGTGCTTGAGACTCTTCTGTAAAATCAAGTGTCGCAAGACACAAAACCTTCGGATTCACTCTCTGAAAGGAGACTAAAGAGCAACATCTGCTAATACCTTCACCTCTCCCCCCCGAGGGAAATCTGTCTTTAACAGGCTACTTGAAAGCGTTGAGGCTGCACGAATAACTGAAATAAGCAAACACAAAGTGGCTATTATTAGCAGCGAGATGCAGTGACCAGCTAATCGGCCATTCCCCTGTCATTTTATGATCCAAACTCAGCTTTCTATAGCTTTGTTGCATGTTCAAAGCGTTGTACACATAATTGATATAATTAACATCTTGTCCCTCTTTTTACGCTGGCAATTATAAACCATCAGCAGGCCTACGATGAGAAAGGAAAGAGAAGGCTGTGGATTTTTTTTGTGGTGAATACAAAAGGAAAGGCAAAAAAATGTCTTTTGGATATTAGCAAAAGCACAGGTCTTTCCATAAACGGCAAAGGGGCTTAAAAAAGATACCAAACTGGTTTTTTTCTTACCTTTTGCATGTTATATTTACAAAGTGAATTGTTCAGAGATTTGTTAACAAGAGCTAGAGACTGGATATACCTTTAGGATTTTAACCGTTAAGCTTTTTCCCTAAAAACTGCAGGTTTCCTGGTCATGTCTGGAAGGTGAAAGGAATTAGGGAGTTGTCTCCAGGGCTTCCCAAATATGAGGATTTTGTTTCCTCTCCTTGGCAGGTGGCTTAAAAGACAATAAATCTGTCTGTCTGAAATCTGTCCATCTGTTTGAGCTTGAAAATCTAGCAGGATTGGGGAGAAAAGAACAGCAAGGAGCGTATTATTTTTCTCATCATTACCTTTATTTATGGGTCTTGTTTGGGTTTTCATGCTAAAGCGATCCTACATCTGTGATTTCTCTTGCTGAAAAGAGCACTGCCCTTAATATGAAATGAAATGCTCCACATCATGCTGGGCAAGGGAGAGATTTCCACATTTGAGGAAAAAATGCAGTTCAGTCTGTTCCTGGTGTTGAGCCGTTCTTCCAAAATGAGAAATCCAGAAATGTGTCACTGACTTGCACCTTGGAATGTTTCTCTCATTTGCTGGGGAGAAGGACAGAGAAGACATTCAGATTCACTGAACTGAGTTGAGATTTGCAAAGTTTGGTCCACCTAGACAAAGCCAAAAGCCCCAAAGAGCCATTCCTCTCCTTTCCCAGCAGGGTTGGGTCACTTTCTGAGCACAAGTCAACTCACTTGTAGAGCTCATGTCAATGCTGGGCCATCTCCTGTAGGTCTAACTACTACCCCTACTAATGAGACCATTTCTTATCACCTTCCTCAGTGTCCCTTCAGGGTTGAACCCAGAAGGGAGACCCAGGCTCTGAAATGAGTTGAGATGCTTTTGCACTGCAGGCTGTGGATCTACAAGATCTGTGGATCTTGCTGCTCTCTCATCCTTGGATTCTTTCCAGCCCATTAGAATGATGAAAAAGAAAAAAAAAAAAAAAAAAAGAAAAAAGAAAAGATGAAAAATTAGTTAAAAAAATAAAGGAAAGGAAAAGGGAGAGAAAAAGGAAAAAAAGGAAAAGGGGAAAAAAAGAGGGGGGTGTAAAAGAGGAAGCAGAAAAGGGAGAGGAATAGGGAAAAGGTATAAAAAGTGGGCAAGGAGGAAAAAGAGGAAAATTTGGGAAAATAAGGAGATGGGAAAAAAGGAAGGAAATGGGGGGAAAGAAAAAGGGGGAGGGATAGAAGGGAAAGAGAAAAAAATGATAGACAAAGCGAAAGAAAGAAAAGAGAAAAAAGTGAAAAGGAAAAATGGGAAATGGGAGAGAAAGGTGGAGGAAAAGGGGAAGACAGGAAAAAGGAAAATGGAAGGGAGGAAAAAGAGGAAAAGCAAACGAGAGAAACAAGGAGAATAAAAGAAAATGAAGTGAAAAAGGAAAAGGGGGGAGTAAGGAATAGGGAAAGAGGGGAAAATGGAGAAAGGAAGGGGAAAGAGTGAAAAAAGACGAGAAAAAGAGAGGAGAAGAAAGGATGAAGAGGCAAAAGAGAAAGTGAATAAAGGGAAAAAGAAGCAGAGGTAAAAGGAAGGAGGAAGGAGAAAACAGGGAGAAAAGAAGAGCTTCGAGAAGAGGGAAAGCAAAGGGACCCTGGCACACGCCGTGCAGCTCTCACCCTTCCCGCGGACCCGGCGGCACCTGGGGCGGGTTGCGGGGGGGTGGGTGCGTGGGTGGGCAGGAGGCGGTACCGCCCCGCCCCGCCCCGCGCTGGGAGGTGACCGGGGGCGGGGGCGCGGCGGAGTCCGGCGGAGCGGGTGCGGAGGAGCGCGGAGCAGAGAGGGGGCTGGCGGTGCCGCCTCTTTCTTCCCTTCCTGCCCTCCCTCCCTGGATGCGCTCAGCCCGGGGCGCGGAGCGGAGCGCTGCCCGCGGTGGCTCCGCCGGGATCGTGCGGTGCGGGGGGTGCTCTGGGCCAGCATGGACTACGGGGTCCTGGGCGTCGTGGTGCCGCTGCTCGGTTGGCTCCTCTCCGCGGTGAGTGCTCTCCCCTTGGTTAACCTCGCGGGGTTTCTCGGTTTAGCCTCGGGCAAACTTTGGGCAACTTTGTAAGCGCTCTTGGTTTAAAGCAGGTGTATCTTTGTTGGCTTTCCTCTGATAACCGACAAAATAGCAGTCGCTGCTTTTTCTTTTCGTTCAAGGTCTGTTTTCCCTTCAAAACTAGAGAGGATCTCCCTAGCTCGAGGAATTCCCTTGGGAGATTTTAGTGTTTCTTTCTGTCTCTTGGGTTCGTTGTCACTCGGGTTTGCAGCCTGGCTTTCGCTTTGCTTTGATTTGCGCTCGGGAGCTTGATGATTTTATACAAAGCTTTACCCCCCCTTAACTGGGACTAAAGCCATTTCCCAGAGGCGATTCAGCAGCAGGACGAGGGGGCTCTCGGCTGGGACCTTCCACCGGCTGAAAACCAACTGCCCACGAGAAGTTCAGCAAAGCGCTTCTCTCTCTGACACTGAACCCTCACGTGGATGCTCTGTTTGTGGAAACAGCAGAAGCTGGGAGCAAAGGATGCTTTTTCCTGGCAGCCGTGTCCCTTCTGCTTAGAATTTCCCCGCTTGCAGGGCCCTGATTGGGGCAGGGCTCTTTCCTCCCCCGCCGCAGCCGGCTCGGAGCGCAGCGGAGAATTAGCGAACGGGGTTGTTTCTCCTGGCGAGGTGTCTGGGCGCTCCCACACGTGCCTGCGAGGGCTGATTCTCTGGGCAGACACGGGGGTTCTGCACAGCTCCCTGCAGCTTTGTTCTCGCAGCTCGTTTCCTTGCAGTGTCTGATTTCTAGCAAGCCAGGTTTCGTTCAGCAGGCTGGGGTGGAGGGGAAATTGGCTGTGGCTGAGTTTCCCCTCTTACTTCTAATCTTTTCCCACACTTGTTTGAAGGTTTTCTCATCAGCATCTTGTTGGGTTGGGTGAGGATGCCCGCAGGAACTAGGTTGTGCCATCAGTACTTAGTTGCAAGTTGCTTCTGGCTGCTCTGCTTGGTTGGTGACAGCGGTTTGTTGAGAGCTGCTCCGATCCCCAGCAAGCAGAGTCAGAGAATCATAGAATGGTAGGGGTTGGAAAGGAGTCAAACCAACCAAACTGAGAATAGAAGGTAACCCAGATTTGTCACCGGATCACTTGCATCTCCTTTCTTCTCCCCTTGTTCCTTAAGAAATGAAACAAATTGACTGATTTCAAATTTCTTGGCTGTCGCCATGAGCCATCCAGCCATCTGTATCACCAAAGACTTTCTTTGAGGAAGAGCGGGCTGGGAAAATGGATTAAAGTATTAAAAAAATGTCTAGCCAATTAGTTCCTGGAATTCTACAGACTTTGCTTTAGGGAAGATCCAAAATAGCTCATGTATGGGGCTGAAATGGTGAAATCAGAAGAGGGCAGAGCTCCCATCAGCTCCTGGAGCTGCTCCAGCTCTCTCTTCCACAGAAGCCTGTGGCAAAAATCCCATTTCTTTAAACATGTTGGCATGAAGAGGTCTTCTGGGGCTAGATCCTGCAGAGAGTTAAGTCACATAGTCTGCTGAACTTCAGCATTTAAGCAGTGGCAGGATCAGGCCCTTATGCTGATGCTGTTGTGTGGATCGTTGCTGTCAATCAGCACAAACCCCTAAAGCTTTGGGACAACAGCAAGGCACAGCCCAGGTGCGATCCTGCGCTGGTTCCTTTTAAACCCTTTTATGATCTTGTTGTTCCATACTTTGTCTTGCTTCCTTGCCCCTGCTTTAGTGGAGCCACTGGTTGCTTTCTCATGCTTTTCATTGTGTTAATGTCCCCGAGACCTGGTTCAGACTAGTGGGTTAAAGAGATTCACATGTTCCTTATCATCTCTGATCTGCAAGGTGACTAATACTGAAGTGCCTCAATGCTAGAGAAAATCCCTGTTGTTTTTGTTTCTCAGTTTAAACCTGGGATTCAGTGCTCATTTTTAAAGCAAAAGCAGCTCTGCCATTCTAACAGCCTGGCTCTGGGACTTGTGATGGCTCAGCAGATTGATTTTTTTTTTTTTTCCTTCATATAATTTATTGTGATAATTTTTATTGGTATGTCCTTGGAAAAACTCTGAACAAGAAGGATTGGCTGATGGAGAAGTTCAGTGCTATAAAACAGTTGCAGCCATGTGGTTTCTAATTGCTGTTATAAAGCTTCACCTCAGCCTCTCATGATCTACAAGAGTAGAAAAAAAAAAAGGAAATTGGGCAAATCCCATTTGCTGTAGTTCATCGCACCATGCTCACCAGAGACCTGCCTCCTCCAACCATCAGCTTTTAACGTTTGGCAGAAAAGTGCTGAAGTTGGTGATGGCAGGTGAATGGTGTAAATCCAGATTAACCTCTATTAGCTTCTAATGGGCCAGCTTTAGCTTTTTAGGGGTATAACGAAGACCATCTGGCCTGGAGAGCTACAAGTTGGACTTTTTTTTTTTTTTTCATGTGCATCCAGTAAATGAGATGTGGATAATTTGAAGCAGTTGGTGGGTTCCACATGCCTTCAGAATACAAGCTTGTGGAATTTACCAACTGTCCAGCTGCAGCAATTTGTGCTTTTCTTCAGAGTTTTATTCTGCTCTAGCCATGAAGTCGACCCATCATGGAAAGGAATAAAAACCCTTTGGATTTAATCCTTTAGCAGTCTCGGTGTAAATGCTGGAAACAGGATCAGAGTAAAAAAAAAACCCAAACAGTTAAATTTAAGCTCACGGGGCAACCACATCAGCCACATCTGCATCTTTCATCCCATCATTGACTGAGAAGCTAGATAAATACATTTAAATCAAAATAATCAATTTTTCTTTTGGCAGAGAGATGAGGTACTCTCTAGAATCCTCTAGCCTAATTCCTGCATCCAACACAAAAATCATTTAGCAATGACAACTTCTGTTTAACAAAGGCCTTGCCACAAAACCTCAACGCGTTACTGGGTGTACGATTTATTTAATTTATACACCTATAAATGCATGACTGACTTTATTTCAAGCCATCTGGGAGAACCAGTTGCCCAACCCTGTACCTGGGTAGTCTCTATAACATTGAAAGTTTCTCCAGAGTGTGCTTTTTCTGTGGTACATATATTTTAGAAGCTCTTCTTTAGTGCATAACAAGGCAAAAGAGCAAAATAAGCAAAAAAACCCCACCCCAGTATCTGAGGAAACAACTCCACTATGGATTATTTAAGGCTGTTTCCAGCAGGGTGTTGCTCCAGCCCACCTCCAGCTCCCCCAGCATGTCAGTGGGGGGATGCACACCATAATTATCCCACCCTCCCATAAGCTGAGGGGGTCTGTCTCCAGCAGGAAAACTCTGGAGAACCAGCCAGGAGAATTGTGATGCATCATAAAATGAGACGAGCCCACCAGGGTGGTTTTCAGAGATAGCTGCCAAATACTCAGAGCATCGGGGGGCGGAGACCAGGTGGGATCACGGACAGAGAAAGCTTCCTGGCTTATGAAATGGGGTGTGGAGGTGTCTGTTGTTCTCTTTTCCCCTCCTTTTTACAGTGCTTTGAAAATATTCTGTTTCAAACTCCTTCCTGTTGCAATATCAGCAGTGGTGTGGCAGCCAGAGAGCTGCACCAGATAAAAATGCAAAGTCTGGTGTGCTGTGTTTTCTGCTAAGTCCTTCCAGCGCTGACTTACAACGCTGCTGTGACATTTTGTTCTTGTTTTATTATTTTCCTTGTTTCATGGTGGCGTGACTTTGTGGAGGGGTATTTGTCTCATCCTAATGTCCAAGGAGGGGTTCACGGTAGTTGCTGGATGCAAAGCAGGGAGGAGCTCTGTGCCTTTTGGAAATGGGCAGCTGGGGCGGGAGTAGGTGATGGGACCCATGTCATGACAGAGGTGTTGCAGCTCTCCTGTGAGGCAGCCCTGGAAATAGCAAACATACAGAGTTCCTCTTATTTATCACGGGGCGGGGGGAAGGAAAAGAGAGATCTTTTTCTCTTTATCAGGTGGTCTGTGGAAACAACTGGAAGGACTGGTATCTCATGGAAATCGATATTCCACTTGCCGCGTCGTATGCTGACTTAGTCAGGTAGGACTGGGAAGTTCCCTGCTATTTGGGCTAGCTTGTGAACAAATCTTTTGGAGAAGAGCGTGAAGAGGGACGAGAAGGGTATCTCTGTGTTCAGCAGCCAGTGTCCCATTTATTGGCAGCCTGAAGAAGGGCACCAAACACTGTGTAGATCAATGAGATCCAAGACAAGATGACTTACAAAAATCATTTTTAAGTCAGACCTGGGCACACTTAAGAGGGGTTTTGTCACTCTGTGCGTGACATCTGTGGCTCAAATTCAGGAAAGGAGTCAAATTATCTGTGAGAAATGAAAATTGTTACTCAAATTTTGATGAGGAGCAGGACTATTGCTTGGTTTTCTGAACATGGTAGGTCATGTCCTGTGCTCAGACCAAGTCAGCACAAGTGTGGCAGTGTCATTTCACTGCTGAGAATGGCATCACTGCTGCATCACGCTGGCTCAGTGGAAATGGATATGTAGCTTTCCCATGCCTGGGAATGGTTATGTGATTAAATACAGCTCCATTCTCTGGTCTCATCAACTGTCTCTCTTATGTATTGATAAAAAAAAAAGAGAAAAACCTTTAATAAAACCCAAAATCTAGGAAATGCAACCAAGAAAAATCCTCAGTCATGGGCCAAAACCGTAGATAGAGGGGGTCAGAGATACCTGGAGACTCCAGAGCAGGAGTGGGCTGTAGCTGTGACCAAGCAGGTGAGATGGAGAGAGTGGACAGGCGGACAGGTCAGAAGCTCCCACTCCCTCCATGAGACTTGCCAAGCCTGCCTGTGCCATGGCATTGATTTGTCCTTCTGACCTGTGCAGCCAAGCAGGGTTTCCCTTCGTGAGTACTGAGCGCTTGCCATTTCACTGCTCCCTTCCTTCCACGCTCCCAGATGTTTTCCAGAAGTCATGAGCTCTTACAGTTTCATTTGGGTGGGAACAGAGCCAAGAGGGGAGGTGTCCTTTGCCTTTGAAAAGGAGATCCCAGGGAACTACAGTGGAAGAAAAATCAGACCCTTCAATTTGAAGTACGAGAGGGGTCAGGGAAGTGATGCCAATCATCAGATCTCCCTCCATCCAGAGCTAACACAGCTGATGCCATGTCAGGGAGGTCCTGTTCCTGGCTTGGGAAGGCTGTTCACCACCTGAGAAGTCTTCTTGTCACCATTCCCTTTTGGAGCAACCTACAGTTTGCTTGGCTTCGTGCCTGACCTCCAGGGATTTCTCTGGGATTATGGCACAAGCTTCACCTTTCACATTACAGGACTGGAACGTAGGGAGAGTTTATTCATTGGGACACAGAAAGTGCCTTGGGGAAGGTCTGAGAAGAAGATGGGTTTCCCAAAGCCACCAGCTGCTGGATGCTCCTTGCATCTTTATACAGCCCTTTTATTTGTTGAATAGGGCAATACCAATTTGTTGAATAGGGCTTCTGGAGATGTGAATAAAGCTGCAAATTTCCCTTCTGATAAGGACGTTGTTAATAAAGTATCAAAATTTTCTGTCCTGAAACCTCAGCTTTATTAGAAGCCTTTACTGGCTATTAGCTTTGCTACAAATCACTTTTAAACTGCTTAGCCTCCTGCACGAGCCCTAATGAGGGAAGAGCTATAATAGCAAGAACACTTACGTGCAGTAATTGCCAATCTGCACAAATATAAATAGCCAGTGTGAACACAGCTCGACCTGCTGGAAGCGAGCAGGTAAGGTGAAGAGGTGGAAGCAGGTGTGATATTTCTTTACTGTTACAGCCCTTGCCACGGATATTTTCTCCCCGTTCCCCCATCAGTCGTGCAGATGTGGTGCCCTGAAGTCAGTGCAGTCCTGCTATGAAGTCAGTGTAGGTGATATCAGCACTCGGTTCAGGAAATCTTAGGTGGTTGGTTTATAAAGGGAGTTTTAGGGACATTTTTTTTGTGCGCAGGGATATGTGGTGTGGGTTGCTTAAGGCTGGAGAGCGCACATTAGTGCCGCTTCACTGGCAGTTTATTGTGCTAGATTTTATCTACAGCACTAACTTTCATATATTATATATATAGTATTTTCAGGACTTAAAGACCTGGTTTAGCTTCTGAGCTGTACAGGAATTTTAGAGACCCTGATATACTTCCCATTAACAAAGTGACTTTTCCAATCAACTGAAACGGTGGATATCAACAGCCTTCCAACTCCTCAGTTAGGCACATTAGGCAGATTTCTCACCCCCAGGGCAGTCACTAACCATCCATTTCACTGTTTGCACTGCAGGGAGATGGGGACTTAACACTTCTGTTGTTTGCATTTCAATTCAAGTGTTAGAACTGAATTGGGTTTCTTTTCCAATTCAGAACCAAATCGGGATTATTTTCTGATGTGTTTCACTAATGGTCTGGACAGCAGGCTTGCTGATGCTGTTGTTATGCTCTTCTGGATGTCATGCCTTAACTTCATTGATTTAAAGTCAAGAAGACACCGAAGGACTTAAATACAGAGACCCCCAACTCTCTCCTGAGCCACCATCCCCATGATTCCCCTTCTTGCTTTTGCAGCAGGCTCAGACATGCTCCTACTCCTGACAGTTGGGAAGCTGACTATGAACACCACACTTTTTTTTTTTAATCATCATCCTTGTCTCATCAAGAGGGAAGGGCAACAAAAAAATCGATTTAAATCCAATTCTTGTCTGGAGGGGAAAATATCAATACTTTGCTTCTCCTTTGTAACGCTGAAATCCATTGGGTATGTTTTTAAAAGATGTTTCTTCGAGGCTCCAGCCTTGATTTTGTGCTTAACAGATGTTTCAATTAATACCTGGTGATCTGTAACATCCCAACCAACATCTGAGCAGCGAGTGTCTCCAGGGCCCTTATAAATGTCACTGTCTATCACAGCTAATCAGTCTATGAGCTTCTTTGCAGGAGGCCTCAGGGTGGGATTCACCTTGCAGATTAAGAAACCTCTGTTTCCACGTTTCTGCGTAGGTGTCCACGTGTGACTCAGCTGGCCTGAGCTCCCACTGTGCTCAGCAGCGTCGGCAGGTTCGGTTTGGCTGTTCCCTCTCGGCTCATTTGAGATTGAAGAAAATCCCTTATTGTGTTACTTCATCCTCTTCTGAAGAGAAGAGCCCCTTCAGATGCTGTGGTATCTGCCAGCCCCACGTGGATGCTCTGACCACAGAAAAGAAAGTTACCTCAATTGACACCGTGTGCCTCAGTTCTGCACCTTTTGGAAGCCTCGCTGACTATGGTGGCAGTGCAGTCCTCAGGTAGACACCTACATTTCGAGAGCTGAAGCTGACACCTGAATCCCTCCCCAGGTGTTGCTTGTGTGGTTTAAGGATGAAATAAAGAAGAAAACCTGCTCCTGCTGAGCTTTTTCCCTGCAACATGCTTTATTCATTACTAAAAAGCAGCTTTTATTTCTTTTTCTCTCCTAAGTGGCCAGAGTGCTGCAGTTCAAACTTTTTGCCTTTGCAAGGCAAAAAAACAAAAGTAAATATCCTGCATGCGATGCCCACCCTCCCCAGCTCTGCACATTTGCAATGAAATGAAAAGCTGCTTCAGTGCTGACTCTCAGCATTTTTATGCACTCAGCTTGGAACCAGCCAGAATCCAGATCCTGCTGGAGGTTATACCTTTTCCACCTTTATTTTGCTCTACTCAAATCTAACTCTTATTTTAAGCGACTGTAGTGATATTTTTCTAGCTTCTTTCCCATTACAGCCCCCTAGCCAGTTAGGAGGGGATGCCTTTTGCTTTTTCTGTCTTTTTATTTATTTATTTTTTTAATATTAAATTACCTTTCACAGTGCTCAGGAGTTTGCTGAGCAGAGATTAAATCCCACTGCCCTGGGAGATGAGCTTTCTTGCAGAGGGAGAGAGTGAACAAGATAACCCCCCCAGGACCATTCATCCCTCTCTCGAAGGAGAGCTGTTGAGCTGCGGAGCTGCAGCAGTGCTGGCTGGGTGGTTGCACATGTCCTGCTGCTAAAGCCACTTCATCCTTCTTGCCATCAGTGACAGAGGTCAATCTTGATCTGTGCCCAGTAAGTCTTGGCTACTTTTACCCCTGGAATTTAGGGCTAGTAATACCGGATGATTCAGCGAAGGGTACGAAGGATTGTGGCTGCTTTCTTCCCCCTGCCGTGTGCTGGGAGCTACACAGAGTGGGGATGGAGCCCTTCTGGGGGAGCTGGCTGGGGACCCTTTTGGGTCTCCCTCCCTGGGAAGGTCACAGAGTCATTTCAAAGCAAGCTGCAAGTGCAAAAGAGCCAACACTGAAACAAGTCCCTTGTTTCCTGCAGTGTCTGCATCCACCTCTTTGGCTATTTCTCATTTTCATCCTGACTCTTAAGCATAATTAGGCTTTTCCAGCTTTTTTTTTCCCAATAGAAGCAGGTTTTCTTTTTGCTCGACATCCTCAAAGGCAGTGAAAAAAGCTGCTGCTGAGATTGTTCCTAGTTTAACAGGGCACCAAAAGGAGGTCAAACACTACGTGAAGAATTGCAGACGAGCTCAAGTGTTGACTGCTAGGCTGCTTGCATTTTTTGGGGGGGGGGGGGGGGGGGGGGGGGGGGGAATGAATTAACCCAGGCCGGGGGGCCCCGCCGGTCCCCGCTATGCCCTTTTGTTAATTCCAGGCTCGCTTCCTCTCAAAAAATTTTCC
>JAAGNO010003050.1:25821-41331 GCA_033439905.1 Ceryle rudis | reverse complement strand
GTCACGTGCGTGTCAGGTTGTGAGTGGCTGGGGGCTCGGGTCGCGCGAGTGGGGGCGGGCGGGGCGGCGGGCGTAGAGAGGGAATGACATTAACCATGGCTGCAGAGCCCTGCAGGTCTCAGCTATGCCATGTGCTTAATTCCAGTGCTGCTTCCTCTCAAAGAATTTTCCTACCCCTTCTCCCTTTAAGGGAGGGGAACATCTCCCTTATGAGGAGAGGCTGAGGGAGCTGGGTCTCTTTAGCTTGGAGGAGACTGAGGGGTGACCTCATTAATGGTTATAAATATGTAAAAGGTGAGTGTCAGGAGGATGGAGCCAGGCTCTGCTCAGTAGGGTCCAATGGCAGGACAAGGGGCAATGGGCGCAAGCTGCACCAGAGGAGGTTCCATGGAAACATAAGGAGAAATTTTTTCACTGAGGGTGATAGAACTGGCACAGGCTGCCCAGGGAGGGTGTGGAGTCTCCTTCTCTGGAGACATTCAAAACCCACCTGGATCTGTTCCTGTGTGACCTGCTCTAGGTGATCCTGCTCTGGCAGGGGGGTTGGACTCGATGGTCTTTCAAGGTCCTTTCCAGCCCCAAACATTCTGTGATTCTGTTCCTGTCTACTCACTGACTCTTGTAAAAAGTTTCTTTTTCACACGGTTTCTCTGTGCAAAGCTTTTTTTTCCCCCGCAGGAGCCAGTGCTTTGCATTTGGGGCACAGGTTGTGTTTTTAGGCGCAGGAATTCGTGCTTATTCATCCCCTACACAAAGTTGCTTTTGCAGCACCATTTTTTGGCAAAATTAAACTTTGTTCCTGCCCCGCTCTCTCCTCCCTCCCCTGGGAACTCCTACACGTTTCAGCAAACAGTATGTCCAAGGTTTATCTGCAGGCTGTTTGTGTGCAGTTCAGATGAGGCAAGGTTTGTCCAGAGCAATAACAGCTTATATTGGAACAATGGAAACAGATAATTTTACATATATAGAAAAAGAATAAATATATAATTATGAATAAATAAATATTTATAAATGTAAAATAAAAATACATGCTCTTGGGCATAGCAATACTTCCTGAGGTCTGAAAGAGAAACAAAGCTGAGTAGCAATTGCTCTGGGTTTAGCCTGATGATGTTTATCAATAGGGCAACAGGAAAGAAGAGTGTGTTGGTTAGAGAGAGGGTCCTATCACAAAGCCATCTCTACCATCCTTCTGCATTCAGACCTACGACATATCTCTGAGAGCCAAGCTCACAAATTAATTTTCATGGTTGTTCTGGGCATTCAAAACTTCAGACTCAGCAGAAACATTGATTTTTATGACATGCCACAGTTTTCTTCACGTCTCACCACCTGCTCGTTTCTTGCTGTCGCAGAGGTGATAACTCTCCCCCACCCCTGCAGTCCTACAAGGTCTGGTGGTCCTACCAGCTCCAACCTGGCTGAGTGATTTGTCCGCTCTGCGGGTGCTAATTACTTCTTTTTTGCTGTAATTAACAAACCTGACTAAACTCAGAGCAGTTATCTCAGACGTCTGCATTGCCTGAAATTTCCTGTGTGTGTCTCAGAGTTAAAGAGCTTCAAAAGCTTTCTCTCTACCTCTTGCTATATGAGTCAGTCTAATCAAAAAACTATGTCATATATCAGTAGCTGATCATGGCTATAACAATTAATAAAACTTTGGTGCGAGATGTTACTTTTAGAGATCCATTCACCTTGGTCCCCGGTTCTGGCAGAGATGCTAGGTTGGATGTCTGGTGCTGGAAGGGGGTGATCTACACTAGTAATTAGATTTACACACCATGAGGAAGAGACCCTTAATGTTGGCGTTTGTATTTGTGCCTTCACCTTGACTGCTGTTTCCATTTGGCTCTGACAAGCTTGGGATATAAGGCAGGAACAACTTTTCTGTCTCCTTGAGGTCTCTGCCAGCACAGGGCTCCTGTTGTATTCATGTGGTTATTTACCTTCCACTTCTTAAAGTTCCCTTTCTTTTGCTGTGCTCCTTTGACTGGGAAGCTGTTCCCAGAGCCAGACAGCTCTAGTGGTTAAACTGTGTTAGCCAAGCCCTGATGGTTTTGTAGATGGAAAGGAAATTAAAAGTTGGACCTTGCTGCCTTGGGTCTACTTGACCTGAGCCTCAGAAATGTCTTAAGGGACCAGTAAACATCTGGAAATATTTTTAAACCTAGCTATAAAGCTGAAGCTTTGGTTGTCTGTTCACATGTTTTTTGGCTATGTATTGTTGCTACAGGCAGATAAAACAAAGCTGGGATTTATTGAAGGGACACCTTCCAAATTCGTTTGTGGGAGAATAGCTGAATAAAGGGCTGAGCAAAGGTTGTGGAGTTTTTTTTAAAGGAAAGACACCTGATGTGCTCGACAGCACGGCTTGTATGCTCTGGAAACAGAGATGCAGAAGGGAAAAGAGTCTGTGTGGCTGTTGCAAGCTTTGATGGAGGCCTCGGGGACCAGCCAGGACCTGTGATCCCAGCCTGGTATTTGCCAAGGGGTATGGTGAGGGCTGGGATGAGGGAGAGGAGGAGGTTGTAGCACAGTGTGGAAGGACATCTGGGAGCAACAGGCGAGGAGAAACACAAGGGCTGCAGTTGTGAACTTCAGCTGCAAAGGGATCAGGAACTGAAGCCTTTAGTTAGATCCATTGCGGAACAACCTCACATTTGAGCTGAATCTTTTCTGTGGGTTGATCGCTGGGTGTGCTGAGCCCACTTGAGTCGCTGCTGTCTAGAAGCATTGCAGAGCTGTAGCCCTCGCTGGGACAGCTCATGCTGGGAATGCTGGGCAGCCTAGGAGCAGTTGTCTCTCCTGTCCTGCCCTTTTCCAGCATAGTTCTGTTGGGTTTTTTTCCCCGTCCATATCACTCTAACAGTGTATTTATCCTCCTGTTCCTGTCTGCTGCAGATCTGTCAGGCTTTGTTATTGCACAACTGAAATCATCATCCTAAAAAGCCAGCATCTGTGTCTTTTGATTCGGGTTTCCTTTCTTCCCCACTACAAGGCTGCTGAAAAGTCAAGTCTCTGTTTCTAGAAGGGGTATTGCAATGATTGGCAGGTTGGTGCCCCTCTACTTTGTAATTATTTCTTCTCTGACAGTTCACCACTCGAGCTTCCTGGGCTGTCAGCTCTGGAAGCAAGTATTAAATATATATTGCAGCCCTGGGAGGAGAGGCCAACCAGTCAGAGTACAATGCACCTAAAAATAAATGCTTATTTCCCTTGCAGAGTAGCTTGAGGAGAAGTACAGGCTAGGAACAGCATCCACTGAGGTAACTATGAGTAGAAGGAGATGAACCGATAAATTCAGGTGCTGCTGGAGAGGAGCAATGGTTCAGGCACAGGAGCTGAGTCCTGTAAACAAACTTTCTGTTAGGGCTGGTCTTGCAGCTGACTGCTTAAAACCCAATCTAGAAATGAGAAAAATAGAGAAATGAGGGAAAAAAAATGTCCTTTACTCGCCTTTTGCTTCTTTCTTTTCACTTTTGTCAGCCTAAAGATTTCACAGTCAGCATTTGGCTGGACTAGCCCTGCCCATTGATATGGTGGGGATGATGCAGTTATCCCCTAGACGTTCACTCATGATAACGTTGGGGAGTAGAAACATCTTCTAAAGTAAAGAGCTGGTGCAGGAGTGTTTGTACGCTCGATGGGATTGAATCTGGCTGGGTGTGGGAAGGTTTGTAGCAGTGAGGGGAGTGAGATGTGAGAACCGCCTGCCAAGAGCAGCACTGAGAGCCAGAAAGCCAACTTCTTTGGTGATGGAGGTTGGCCCATTTCTGAGAGGGATGTGTGGTCTGTCACGGGGACTGCCTCAGAAGGAGCCTTCCTATATCACGTGCATGTTACTCAGCTGCTTGTGCAGGGAGAGCAATTGGTGTGGTACTGTTCAATGCAGGGT
Source organism: Ceryle rudis (assembly GCA_033439905.1). NCBI lineage: Eukaryota > Metazoa > Chordata > Aves > Coraciiformes > Cerylidae > Ceryle > Ceryle rudis. The sequence goes on along the minus strand of JAAGNO010003050.1, from coordinate 37,436 downwards.
TGGCCTCCTGCTGAAGGAAAACCAGCAAGGCAAAGCCACTTTTAGCAGGAGCAAGATATTACTGCAGTATGGATCTACCTTTCAGTGCAGGAATGGGAGGTTGACCAGGCTTGGAGACACCTCTGTGTTTGTCTATGAGACTGGTGAGAGTAGGAGATGGAAACAGATCGCTTTGGAAAGCTACTGGCTTGTTGGGAGATGGGCAGGATCTCTCTGGGGTTTCATATAGTCCCCCCAGTATTGCTGCTTTGCTGGTTCTCCAGCAGGTTTTTCCAGGAGGTGGCTATTTCAGCCTCTAATCCAGCATTTTGTGGTTCACTGGTCTTACTGGTGCTAAAAATAGAGTAACTTTCCCAATTGAAATAGCATCTGATCTCCTTTCTATCTGTAAGGAAAATGCTGCTGAGTTCCAGTGACAGTGCTATTCTGATGGCAAGTCCCAGAGGACCGTTGCAAACAGCATGGGTTCAAGACCTTCATTCTAGCATCTGCCTCAGCATCCCTTTCCCTAGCAGGAGCTGGCACTGAAAGCAGAAAGATAAAAGCATGCAGATGCTCGGTCACATCTTCATTCAGCCCTAGGATTTGAACTATTAGTTGTGCTTGGGAAAATCCTACCCTGCAGTTACCATCCTCAGCCAGAATAAATCAGCTTAGCCTCGCTGACGTTAACATCGCCGCGCCGTCTGAGGGGCTGACTCTCAGATTCATGCTTTTGAACGTTGTTACAGGAACAACCCTGGAAGGCTGAAACCCGAATGTAGCACGGGCAGCACCGGTCCTCCCAGTTGGTCCAGAGGCTGTGGCACACGAGATGTTCCTCAAGGAACACCTCAAGGTGGGTGGGTGGCAAAGCACGTGCGACACACTCTTGCCTGTATTGTGACCCGTCAATTTTGTTGTCGCCTTATGGAGAGGCTTGTCAAAATTAGAGGATGCTGGAAACAAGCAAACTGGACAAAAGAGGTCCTTAAACCGCTGGAGGGGAATGGTGGGGTATGTCTGCTAGGAATGGGTCGGGTGTATGGTTTGAGCCTTTGGCTGGGGGGCACTTTCAAGACAGTGGGAAACCTTTCAGTTCTCTATGAAGATAAATAACAGCACAGCCAAGGAGTTGTAGTGAAATGTATAGATTCTTTGCTTCCATAGGGGATTTTCAGGAGCCAGCAAATTAAAACAAGCGTGAACTCCAGCAGCTTCAGCTGCAGAAAGAGAGCACAGTTTTGTATATACCTTTTTATAGTGACTTTTATCTGTCCTGTATGATTTTTTTCTGGACCATAAATAGGGTGAGGAGAGCTCACATATATAAATAGGGTGAGGCAAGCTTGCATATATAAATAGGGTGAGGCAGTCTCCAACAGGTTACACAAGGTTAAGCAAAGTGAGTTTGCTGCACAGCCTGGCTGGAGGATGGGGAACAGTGTGCCAGAGGTTTCCACATTTCTTTTGTAATCAGTTAAGTGTTCTCACTCTGATAAGCAAAGTATGATTTTAATTAAAAAGCCATTCCAGCTGGATTTAATTTTTATGCCATTGAAGAGGCAAATTACTCTCGATATAAAAAAAAAAAAAAAAAAAGAAAAAAAATATGATGGTCTTCTCCTTCCAAGGAGATTTAATCCACAGTGGCCTAGATCCCAGGTCAGGGTAATTTCCCTACTCCTCAGAAGTGCTGGGATTTTTTTTTCTCACATCTCCTCAGCAGAAGGAGTAGTAAGGTATCCCTGCTTTGACTCCACGTATTAAGGAGTTAGTTGTGCCATCTCAGGGGGGCTGCTGTACTCGGGGAGCCAACCTCGACTTTTGTTTCCTTTCAAGCAGTGTTTGTTTCAGAGAAGAGCAGTACATTTTGATGTGCTCTGATGCTGAGGAAAGCACTTGCATCTATTTTCTATCCCTTTAATATTGCTGCATTAAATTTGTGGAGCGAAGCCTGGAGCTGATGCTCCCAAATCTAGGGGATGTTTATCCATGTTTATAGAAAATGGGTGTGCACTTAGAAGGATTATGCTGCTGTACTCAGCACTGGCGAGGCCTTGAACCCTGGGTTCAGTTTTGGGTCCCTCACTCCCAGAAGGACATTGAGGGGATGGAGCGTGGACAGAGAAGGGCAACAGATAATGAAGAAGAGAATGAATGGCGTCTCTTCCCTGTAACAGTGGGACAGCTCCTTCATTTGAGATGGGCTTCTTTCTCCCTCTTCCTGAAATGGAGGAGGACAGAGGAATGCAGAGGACAGCTGGACTCCCAGCATCCTTCATTCCTTAGCAAGAACTGGGTGCAGACCCTCCTTTTGTCCTGCAAAAATATCTCCAAGACTGGTTTGCAGATTAAGGCATCTAGTCATTTCATTACGGTCTCAGGAGCTTTGAGATTTGAGTTTGAGGCCCATGGTAGGGCTTTGGACCATTTCAGGTAGCTTAGGGCTCTTGGGTGCCTGTGCAGACGGCACAGGTCTCCCACACTACACCCTTTCTCGTACCAGCCAGCCCACGTGTTGTCCCAGCTCTGCTTGAGTATTTCATCTTGAACTGGGCAGCACACTTCAGACAAATGAATTCTGCCTTGTGACATGCCTGTGTCTATTTGTGCGTGTGCAGAGACCGGCTCGATGTCACCAGTCTGTGCTGGTGAACTACCAACGGTTGCTAGTTGCTTTTGGTAACCCCAGAAGCTGAAAAAGCAAAACCTGCAGCAATAATCATGAAATGATTCTGCAAAAGTTGAAATTCTCATTTCTTAGTTTCCTTGATTACACACGTTTGTTATCTTTCTTTTCTGTGCAATCAAGATGACTAAAAACCTGCTGCTGCTTCTTGCCCCTTGGTTGAGATGCGCTAACCATGCCAGGACAAAGTGAAAGTACTGCAGGTTTCCTGCTGAAACCCTGGGGATTGGCGGCAGCCAGTGTCTCCAGCAGTATCAGTATGACTTTGCTTTGTCACTTCTTGCTTCATGACATGGATATTTAGACCTCGATCGGGATTTTCTCATCAAAAGGCATTAATCAAACAGGAGTTCCCCTAAAGTGGAGTTTTTCTGTGCAGCATTTTATCCTCTTAAAGTTCAGAATGAGATTGAAACTTCATTATTTGAATGTGGGTCTTTTCCAAATGTAACAGCAGCAAGAGTAGGGGCTGGAACACCTGACTTACCAGGAAAGGCTGAGAGACCTGGGGCTTTTTAGTCTGGAGGGGAGAAGACTGAGAGGGGATCTAATTAACGTGTGTAAATACATGAGGGCTGGGTGTCAAGAAGGCAGGGACCACCTCTTTCCACTTGTGTCCTGTGACAGGATGAGGGGCAATGGATTGAAGCTTGAGCACAGGAAGTTCCACCTCAACATGAGGAAGAACTTCTTTACAGTAAGGGCTACAGAGCACTGGAACAACTCCCCAGAGAGGTTGTGGAGTCTCCTTCTCTGGAGACTTTCAAGACCTGCCTGGATGTATTTCTGAGTGATCTGCCCTAGTTTTGCCCTGCTCTGGCAGGGGGTTGGTCTTGATGATCTTTGGAGGTCCCTTCCAATCCCTAACAGTCTGTGAAGAGTGAATGGGCTTCCATGATTAGAGGACAGCAGTTATTTGAGAAAATCCAAGCAGAATGTAACATCTCAGAGTCTGGGCCAAGATCTGACATCAGAAACCCAGGAAGTCTTTGCAGTTGTAGCTATAATAAGATTAGAGTAGTCCCTGATGGGAAGGGTCGATTATTTTATTTGGCTAGTTGTTGAAAGCAACTTACTTTCACCAGTTACCTCCAGGAAGTTGAGTCCAACAACCTGTTTCTGATAAAGCATAGCTTGCACTTTGTTGAACTCTTCTTTTCGGGAGCCGAGATGGACAACTCAGCACATTATCTCCTCTTGCTCTCGCTATTTATCTAGATGCCCTGGAGAGAGTTATGAATTTGCTTAGGTTTCTATGGTGCCAGTCTCTGCTAGATTGAATTGCTTTATAGTAGAGTATCTCTGAAGACATTCAACACCTGATTGCATCGCCTAAGCATAGGTGCCCAGTGTCTACTGAGATGACCTTGTAGTGAAGGCATCCAGGTCTTGCTCCAGAAGAATGCTGAGCTCCTCCAATTGCTTTTATGCTTCCTTTCCAACCTCTCCCTTGGTCTTTATTGCCCTCTTAAAAACATTAATGTCACAGCACAAGTCTTGCTCGTACCATGTAGAAAAATAGTTTCTTTTTGTTCTCCCTTGCTGTTCAGTTTATACAGCAAGCAGTTGCGTTAGTCTTTTCTCAGCAGCTTGTGGGGAGTCTGTGCTGAGTTATTTGCCTCTTTTAGTCCCCAGATCCTCTGCCACATTACTTCTTTTCCAGAATTCAGGCCGCCATACTGGAGGTTTGTGCTGAATCTCTTTTGCATTTGGCTGCATTCAACCAGACCTCCCCAGCCAGCTCTTAGGTGCAATTTATCCAGGCCCGCTGATTTCAAATGTTTATCTCTCATAGATGTTTAACATCTGCCTTTGTTGCTAATGGACTGGAAAAAGCTGCTTTATCATCATCAGATGTATGCACGGTGCCCTGCTGCTTTCCAAATACAGATCAAAATCACACGTTGAACCTAACTGGACTGGACTGTCTGTAAGATTTTGTTTGTTGTAATGCTTTTGTTTTTTAAAAAAATAATAAAAAACCCACCAAAAACCTCAACGAACCAAAACCCACCCAACCAAAAACCCCCTTGAAGAGAATTTCTTATTAATCTTTTCTTCTTACAAGCTGCAGATTTTTCCTGATGTACTGAGGTTCCAATATAATGCTTCTGAGCTTCATGACACATCATTTGTATTTCTTCATCTACACGTCTCTTCCATATAGTAAATACTGATGGGTTTGGGTTATTGGTTCACTTATTTATTTTCACTTCTGATCCCCTCCTTTAATTTGTAGTCCAACTGAGATTAGGTTTTACTCAAAGTTCATTATTTGAATTGGGAAACTGTGCTTAGCTTAGATCATTATCTTTTTGCCTTCCTGGTCCAACCTTCCAGAAGAATTGTGACCTGTCTCACAGCACTGTGTGCAGATAGGGCAACCAGGGACGGGTGATGGAGGTACCCCAGGTACCCCATCATCGAGCTCGTGCCCATCTATCGGGAGGAGAAGGTTATGGGGCAGGTAGGACACAAGGATCCCAAGAGGAATAAAGACAGGTTTTATTACAGAAATGTAATTTGGAGGACAATAGGGCTATTTTAACAGGGTACCACAACGTGCTGGGGTTGATGATCTCTATCTTCCAGAAAGAAGTTGGAGGTGGAAAAAGGGTAACATCATCTTAATGACATCGTTCTAAAACTGTAGGCCTATGTTTCCTGAAAAGGCATGAAGGATCAACAGAGAAGAGCACCTAAGTGCAGCGATCAATTTGCTTCCCCGATTGTTTACTCAAAAATCAACTTTTATTAAACATTATAACCAGTGCAGTGAAGTTTTCCACAGGTCCCAGAGAGGATCTGAGAGGGGAACTTCATTCATTTCGTGGGGAGATATTTTTAACATCATTATGAACAATTTAAGTGCTGTTTCATTAACAATTCTGTGCTTAGTACAGTTCATAATACCAGAGAAGAAAAAAGAAATGCGCCTTGTATTAAACTCAGCTTTCAGTAGGTAGAATTACTTGTAAACGGGGATCTCCTGTTTGGTGTCATTGTTTCTAGAGATATGTTTGTGTTTATAGAGTATCTTCCTGTTCGTGGGACTTGGATGGCAAGCTTTAAAAACTTGGCTGGGTTTTGTCAGTTTATGTTTTCAGAAAAATTCTTGGAATAAGTTTGTTGTGTGTCCATGCTTGAACTGGTGCTGTGGTGAATGCTGTCTGTGGAAAACCTGTGACTTCCAGGAGTTTGGAATGTGGCCAAGAAACCTCTGCTCAAGATAAACCTTGGGAGGGAAGAGGGAGGAAAAAAAAAAAAAAAGAGTTGTTTTTTTCTCAAATTAAATATTTGTATATTTTTGTGTCATTATTTTTTTATGATGCACCATAATTGCTTTAGGGTGGCTTGGGTTTTGTGGTTCTTCCCCCTAAGATGTTTTGTGTCTAGTTTGACAGCAGCTTAAGCTATTGCAGAGGGACTTCTTTTAAAAGGTTTTAAATCTGCTTGTATGGTTTCATCTCTCCATACATCCAGAGCTCCTTGAAGCCACGAGGTTTATCTTCCTTGGATGGATACACTTGGCTGGACTCACTGTTAATCATCCATTGTGCATATGGATGGCTTAGCAGGTGATGTCCTATTTCCAGTTGCATCCTGAATTAATACCCCAACAAGACAGTGGGGCGGCTGGGCATTGTAGGCAAAGATCTTGCACCGCTTGTTAGAGTCCCAGGCAAGACATCGCTAACACGTGAAGCTGATGTAGGCAAAAAAGGGAAGGAAAATCATGGATCACAAATGAACTTAAAGGGCCTCATCAGCTGGATGGGAGGGTCATAGCATGAGGAGCTACAGCCATCTCAGGTGCAGTCAGATGCTTGGAGAAGCTCTTGATGTCAAGAAGAGCAAGCGTTAGGTCTGCACAAGTGTTGCCCAGAGGTAAAGCCTACCCAGCTACCTTTTTCTGATAGTTTTTCTGCAGCTCCTCCAGAATGATATTATTGCTTGCAGTTTATTTTTCCTGTTTGCCTGTGACTCTGCAACACAAAGTTTGCAGGTAGGAAGAAATTCTTCACTCTGAGGGTGGTGAAACCCTGGAATGGGTTGCCCAGGGAGGTTGGTGATGCTCCATCACTGGAAGTGTTCAAGGCCAGGTTGGATGGGGCTTTGCACAAACTGGTCTAGTGGGAGGTGTCCCTGCCTGTTGCAGGGGGACTGCAATGAGATGATCTTTAAGGTCCCTTCCAACCCAAACCATTCTCTGATTCTAAAGGTCCCTGGAGTGCAGCATCCACCTGCTGCACTGATATTACTGGAATTTGCTGAAAGGTAATTTTATTACTAAGACTTAGATAAGGGACCTGGAAGAGTTACTCTTGGTTCTTGCTCCCTATGAAACACTTTGTGCTCCTCAACTTTGCGAGCTGCTTCATCTGCAAAATCAGAATTTATCAGGGTTTTTTTTGCCTGTTTTAGTCTATTTTCCATGTCAAGGGTTAGGGGAGGCTGAACACAGAGAGGACCTCTCTTATGTTTGGCTGCTGATTACGTTAGGCTGCAAGTAACACAAATAAACTGAAACCAAACCTTGGTTTTGGTTAAAAGAAAATAGGCAAAGGATCCCTGATGGATACTTTTAAAAGTCTGTTTTGGGATAAAAGCCCTAGAACAAGTTGGAGTCCAGGCAGGACCAGAAGAATTAGAAAAGGTCTGAAAAATGCTGTGGGGGGAGAAAATTTGAAGAGCTGGGGATGTTAATTCTTGAAAACAAAAAAACTGAAGGGAGAAAACATAATTTGTTTTTAAATATGTGGGGAAAAAAAACTACTGCACATAAGAAGGGGGAAAAAAAAGAGGAAAAAAAAAAAAATCTATTCTCCATAACCAGTCTGGGTAGAACTAGAAACTGGGGCCTTAAATGGCAGCCACAGAAATTTAGTGTTTCACAAAATAGATAAAATCTTTCTGGTGATCAGCAGAGAGAAGTTTAGGGTCTGTAAGGACATTGCAGAATTCCTGTCACTGGGAACACGTGATAAAGGATGGGTCAAAAGCTTGGCAGAAACCATTACCAGGACTTCTTACATATCACATGGAGCCCCTGATAGACCTTCCTAATCTTTGTTGGTTTTAATTTGCCCTCAATTTGTGAACATGATAGCTGGATGGTTTGAAGAAGAATCCCACGAACTGCACTTGCTTCTTTTTCTCTTGGCCTACTCAAAATCATCATCATGTAGAATCAGAGGCTGGTTCAGGCTGGAAGGGACCTCTGGACCGAAGCTGTTTTGACTGTGTGAAATTTAGTTGGACCCTTTGTATAGCCCCAACTGTTTGTTTCTGCTTTGGACCTGCAGTACAAACAGCCCCGAATGATTTGAAGAGACAGTCCTGAAAGCCTCTCCTGGTAATTCCTGCCAGTCAATGTTAAGCCCTTCCCGAGCAATGCTTTACTTCTGATCCTCATTTGTCTCATTACAGAATTCAGTCACAGGAACTTAAGCCTTTTATTTTTTTTTTTTTTCCACATTAAATAGATATCCTTGGTAGGAAATCTTCTTATGGTTCAAGCACTTACTAGTTGTGATTAATTAGACCTTTTTTTTTTTTTTCCTCTCTTAATTTTAGCTGGGATGTTTTGGCACTGGCAGGTTTTCCAGACCTTTAATCATTCTTATAATGCCATTCTCAACATTTGCTGAGTCAGTTAACCAGGGTGTATGTTGTGCCAGCTACCAGGAAATTAGGTGAAATCCTGGCTCTTTCCAGGTCAATAAACATCTCTGTGGCTGAGGTTTGTCTCTTAAAATTGTAAATTTACAGGGTAAAAATTTACTGCCTCCCGATGGCAGATTTCTTGGTTATGACTTTTAGAGGTGAAGAGAGGACACCTACCTCTACAGATGACCTTTTACTGAATAAGAGGTGGTGATACGGCTCTTCTGTGAGCTCAAGTTATGTTGCCCCCAAGGTTGTACGCAAAAAGTACCTGAGGAGCACTTAGAAAGATGACAGATTTCTCCTCTACGAGGGTTGTGCAGCAATGAGTCACCCAGAAGGGTGGTGTAACCTCCACGCTTGGAGGTTTTTAAGACTTGTGCCTGAGCAAGAATAGCATTGGTGCTTTGAGCTGGAAGCTGGACCAGCGTGCTTCAGACATCCCTTCCAGCCAACGTTTCTGTAGTTTGATGATTAGATAGCACTAGGCACTACCTGATTTTCTGTAGTCACCAGGATGCTTCTACTGAATCCTTGCAATGAGCAATGCTGGGATATTCCTTTGGCCAAATTTATTACCAAAAAAAATGTTAATAATTATAAGGGGTCACTCACTTTTGTTACTTTATTGTTATGCTGGATGAGCTTCCACCAGCTTACAAGTGAAGACAATTCTAATGAGTTAATTGGGCTGTGATTATGTTATTAGCCAGAGACATAATACCAGTGTCACTAACACAGGATTGAGTTTTTTCTTGGGTTCAGGCTCTTGCATTCAGCTTGCCAGAGCATCTGACTGTCTGTCTTGTTTTGTCAAAACCAGCAATCATTGCTCAGTACCACTGAGAGAGTATTGATAGATTGCTGGGCTCTATTAGCAAAAATGACCACTCTTATTACTGGCTTTGTGCAGAGACTTGTTTCTTTATGCATGCACAGAAGAGCTGAGTGCCTCAAATCACCCCACTTCATGAGGTCATTTGAGAACTGAAGTGCCAGAGATATCAAAGGGGCACCTGAAGGCCTCCTCTTCTGTCATCCCTTTTTATATTCACTGTTTGAAGGCACACAAGAAAAAAGATGAATAAACAACAGGTAGGGGCCGGTGTCTTCCCAGCAGTTTTCCTTTTCTCCCCTTTCAGCCTTTTGGAGGTGAACGCTGTGGAAGTAGATGTTCTCTGTGCTCCTCACTGATGCTCTTGCTGCTCAGCATGCTGCTGCCTGTCTCTCAACTAATTCAGTTTACATACTTGAAGGAGTTTTGGGGAGTCATCAGAATGTGGGGCTTTTTTTGCCTTGGTTTTGTACTTTCTTCTCCAGAACCAAAGTTGGATTTAGTTGCTATCTTTTATTTTTCTCTATTATTTTTTCCTTTCCTTTTCTTTTTATTTCCTCCTGAAATAATGGCTTTCCAGCATTATTGTTGCTAACCTGCAGGACTGCAGTTTCTGGGGCAGCCATCTGGTATGACTGCTGTCTCTTGATTTGGTGTGACCAAGCATAGAGCTAGCATCAAGGGATGCTGGAGAGGAGACAGGAAAGATCAGACTCTGGATGAGAAGTTGATGGGCAGGTAGGGGCTGCTAGGGCATGGAAGGGGTGGCTGCCAAGGCCTGCTAATTCAGTACCACCATCATAATCCTTTTAATTATCCCCCTTTGTTCCTTCTTAAGGGTCCTTGGCCCCATCTCTAATTGTAGGCTGATTTGCATCAGCCATTTGCATGCGTGCAAACATGTCCACGGATTCTGCACCACCAAGGAGCAGAGCCCTCTATGGGCATGTTCAGAAAATGCCCCAAAACGTGTTTGCTGGAGACAGGGACCATATGGAGAAGAGTATGTTGCCTGTAATATTTAATCAGGCAGCTTTGGTTTATGTGGTCCAGCATCTCTCTCAAGTTCAGTCAGCCAACAGGTTCATCTGCTCTGTCATTTCCAGCAGAGGTTTCAGATTCTCATGGACCTTTTTGTTGGTGTCTCTCTCTTTCCTACTCTCTTCTAGTCACTGCATTTAATGCGGCCTATAGATCCTTACCTAATACCACTGCAGACCTCCCTGTGGCTCTGTATGTCATCCCAAGCTGCAGTCTTCACACTAACCACTTCCTTAGTTTCCTTCCAGTTGTTATATTAATCCCCATATCTATTAAGGCAATAATTCTTTTTGACTTGCTAGCAGACTATTTACTGAAGTTAAGAACTGATCCACTAATTTTCCCCTCTCCGGAAAATCTCCAGGAACCTTATTAAAAAAAAAAAAAAAAAGATATTGATCCCATTGCCATGATTTACTTTTGATAAAACACATCTTGTATTTTATCCAAATCTCCTTTTGCTGTCATGCTTTCAATTACCCTTTCCTTCAAGTGGTGTTCAAAAGTCTTGTGTACTTCTGTGCCCAGATTAACTTGCTGATAGCTGTCTGGATCATTTCCCCCCCCCTGCTTCTTCCTACTTATAAAAAAAGCATTACATTTGTTGACTTTTAGCCAGATGGTACCACTCCCACCATCCAATCTGAGCATGTTGTTCTCTTTTGAGAGGCTTTCACCTCCTATACGACCGTTTCCATACCCTTGTTTGCCTTCACATTCAGCCCCATTGTTGCACTCAATTAAAGCTAAATCATTTTCACCACGTGTAACTATTCCACTTTGTATTAGTAAAATTGTATTCTTACCTCCAAGTCTCTGGAGAAGCCAGGGAACAGAAGTAGGGGGTGGGGCTGCATGTGACTTCTGTTTTTTAGGGCTATATTTAGTTTTGCCTTGAATGTCTACATTTTACATAGCAATCTCACTTGAATTTTTTTTTTCCTCTGTTTTCTTTTTATTCATATTGCTGAAAGACTTTTCCTGCTTAGCTGAGCTGGGCTTGACAGTAAACACTGGACTTCTAGCAGCACTCAGAGGTTTGCTGCTCCTTGTACTGCTCTAAACATCATTTTCTTTCCAGGGCCATCAGCTGCTCTGCTCAGGTATTCTCATCACTCCTAATGTCCATCTCAGGTTTTATCTTCTTCATTTATCTAATCTATTAGCTTTTTTATATCCCATACTCTTAAAGTGAGATGTGAAGTCTTTCTCTTGTTCCAATGGAGCAAGGGCCAGCTCCTTTACCACTCTTTCTTTTTTCCATCCAAATTCTTTTTCTCTCTGTTGGGTCTTTGCTGGCTGACCAGGATATTTTGAGGGGAACATGGTCTAATGGATAGATAGATGTTAGGATGAAGGTTGGACTTGATGATCCTAGAGGTCCTTTCCAACCCTAATGAT
>JAAGNO010003050.1:0-17882 GCA_033439905.1 Ceryle rudis | reverse complement strand
CCCAGGATTTGAGGGATGGCCTCCCCTGTGCTCAGTCCAGGTACAATCCCTGCCCTGGCCCTGCTGGCCACACCAGTGCTGCCACAAGCCAGGATGCTGGTGGCTTTCTTGGCCACCTGGGCATGTGCCAGCTTTTACTCAGTTGAATGTCAACCAGCAACCCCTGGTCCTTTACCACCAGGTAGTTTCCAGCCACTCCTCCCCAAGCCTGTAGTGTTGCAGGGGCTTTTTTAAAGGTGATAAAACATTTACTCAAAATTAAATCTCAGGCTATTGAGGTAAATATACAATCAGCCAATTTGGGCCTGTATTTCTAGTGAAGGGAAGATGCAGCAGTGAAGTACTTGCTGAGGGGCTTGGTAGAAAATTTACTGTAGAAAAAAAAAAAGATTTAAAATATGTTGTAGAAGAGCACAGCACTTTACCAACCCTGATCAAAGTTAGAGCTGTATGAATTAATTTATAAAGTGAAAACTCGAGTTATTTATAGATGTGAGATGAATTTGGCAATAGTTTAAGTCCAGAGAGTTAAAACTTTTCCTTTGAAAAAGAATGTTTTGAAAACATTTCAGTCTTTATTTTTACAGCAAGTGTTCTGCAAATCTCTCACGCTTCCCCTCACGCTTTTTTTTTTAAGGTTAAAATAAAAAAAGGCAAGAAGTGCTGTACATCAAAACAAAATGAATCTATGGTATTTTAGATGAGCCAAGATAAAATTCCCTAAGATCTGTTTCCCTTTGGGAAAAAGAAACATTTGAATACCAAGACAACTCCAAATAATTTCCCCCACACGCTTCTCATGTTTGTTTTTATTTTAATTTTTGATTTGACTAGAAAACCACATAATTAATTGTTTGTACACTACTAATCAAGGGCAATTCCCAACCTAAAGGAAATTACTCTCTGAACAAGATGTGGAGTGAAGCAGGGAAGAGACCAGGTTGGATTAATAAGAAATAGTGAGAATAAATTTAATGAGCTATAGTATTCTATAATTTTAATCCAAAGGGCAACTGCCATCAAGCAAGTTTTCCTTCAAAGGATTTCTGGGCCTTTTGTCTTACAAACTTGTCTGGCAAATATATGGAGAGAAAAAGATCTCATGCCTTTTGAAATGAGACTTGAAAAGATCTTTTTGGGGTTTTTTTCTCTCCTTTCTCTATCTATTTCTGATAAAAGTGTATGCTCTTTCCAAAATCCAGCCAGGGTGAGCACTGAATCAAGGACTTCTTACAGACAAAGGCTCATCTTCTGTCCTCCAGATCTGTCCCTGAAGCTCACCCCCTTCACAGTCTTTCCTGCATGACATTTAAGAGTGACAATATAAACTTAAGCCAAGACTTCTGCTCCCTTCACATCATTCCCGTCTCACCATCCCTTTGCAGCTGAGTTTCTCAGTAGGTTTCTCCCTGCTGAATGCTTTTTCCAGCCCCTTTGAAAGAGATGGGGGTTTGTGCGGCGCTGTGCGTGTTGGGCCCTCGATTCCCGTTCGCAATTGCCATAGCAGTGAAGCAAGGAGATCCTTCTAATTTGAGAGCGTGTCGATGAGGGGACACGGTGTTATGTGACTTGTTGTCCAGTTCCTGGTTCCTTTTTTGGCGTACAAATTGTCATAGACACATTTTCTGATTTGAGGCAGTTCACGAATTACATGTTGTAAGGAGTCCACGATTAATTACCTCAACATTTACAGCCACTGTTGTATTACAGACACAATATAATGAGGGCCGACTGAGGAGAAATCGCTTGGGAGAAAAAGTCTTGTCATTGGGAATTTCCTGCTTTGCAGCTCCTTGATCTCCTAATCTACATCAGAGATTTCATTCTTGCTTGATTTGGGGTTTGTTTTGGGTTGAATTAGCATCAGCCAGGAGGCAGGCCGTGTGAGAACGGAGAGGATAAACCGTGTAAGCACAGATCCCTCTGCTCTTGGCATGAATATTAAAACTGCCATCTTCCTGCCTTAGATAGCTGTTGGTGTCAGGCTAAGCAGGCAGGGTCCTGCAGTCTGAAGAAGCAGAGTTGCTCCTGATCACTAGAAAAAAAACCAACAAAAGTTGTTTTGTTTTGTTCTGTTTTTTTATAGAAGGTACAGAGCTAAATGCTGGTTTTTTTCAGCAGGTTCTGGGTTATGCTCTCTTCTTTCAAACATAAAATAAGGTTGGATGTATATCCCCGTTGCACAGTGGCACAGGAGAAATCAGATGGCTGTGAATCCCCAGAGGCACATCTCTGAGTACAGATGGGTTTTGCTCACTCTTCTTCTCTGCCCTTTCTGCAGGCATCCAGCACACGTCCAGAGTGCATCATCATGCAGGAGATTGAAGAGGAGCGCAGCCAGTGCTTGGCAGAGCTTGCTGGGGATAACCAAACTTCAGGTATGGGGATGCTCTCTTCTCTTCTTGGCCTACAAGCCAACATCACTCAGCCTCATATCTGCCGTGGCCGTATCATTTCTCACCCCTCTGCTGCTGGAGCAGGGCAGTCATTCCAGCCAATGCTGAGCCTTTAAATTAAGAGGGGGAGAAATAGGTACATCCAACGTACCGCTCAATCAACCAAGAGTTTCAACAGCTCGCTGGGAATCACTCGCTGTCTCCCCACTAGATAAGCCTAGCTTGGGTGTCTCAGTGGTTTTCATCTCAGTCAGTTGTCCATCTCTCTGAACTGGAAGTCCCTGAACAAATTTTTCTCTGGGATCTGAAAGCCTGAAGTTCTCATAGACTTTGGTTTGCTTCAAGGGAAGTCATAGCAACCTTCTCTTTCCGTTGAACTGCTGTGCTTCAAGGCTGCAAGGTATCTATGAAGTTGGACCACATGGCTGAGATCCTCTCCTTTGTCTCTGGGGAAAGGAGCGCCAGGTCAGCAATGCCACCTTTGCTCTCCGGCCTGCTAGGGTTTAACCATCCCAGGCTCAGGCAGCAACTGTGGAGCTGTGCCTCCCATGAGGAGCAGGCACAACACACCATGCATTTGGCACGTGGAGTTTCAGAGCAGGAGAGAGGCTGCAGCTTGTTGCTGTGAGCAGAGCAGTTGCAGACCAGCCTGTGAGACAGGACACGGGTGGGTGATGTTGAAAGGGTCTATGTAACACAGTTCCCCAGTGGGCAGCCTGCAGAGAGCTTGGGAAATTTTGACACAGCTACCCACACTTAGTCTTAGGCCACAGACCTCAATGTGGCAGAGAAAGAAAGCTTTTGATTTTGGTGCCATCCCATCCTGTCCCACAGATGCACTGTCAAAGCCCCAAGCTGAGGCATTGAGTTGGATCTTTCACCCTCTGAATGCCTCTCTTGGGTTACAGGCTCTGGTTTTGTGTGTAAAGGAGGTGTAGGGACCAGTGGGAGGCTGTTAGGCTCGGAAAACAAGGGATCACATTGCTGAGGAGGAGGATGGGAAGATGTGCGTCCTTCTTGATACTTGTACCCCACCTCCAGAAAAAGGAAAAAGTGGAAGAGGGTGTCTTCTCATCCTCTCTGCCCGGGCATTGCTCGCAGTTAGGCTACAGACTGAGGACTGTTCTGCACAGTGCTACTTAAGGATAGAAGAGCATCTTGGGACAAGCTGATCCCTGGAGGAGCTTTGCTGAGTGCAAGGATGGCTTTTGGCCCCTGCTTTTAGCTACTAAGATACAGTTTTCTTTGATTTGGGAAAGTGTCTCTGTGCAGTTAAATGGAGCTATTTGAAGAAATGTTCTCCTGGAACCCAGTAGAAGGGAAAAGTCAGGATAATTCAAAACATCCATCTGAGAGCCAACTAAATGTGTCATTTCATTTTCATGGGTATTTAAAGAAATTCAATTAACTACAGTAGATTCAGAATAGAAAAATAAATACTTGAAGTGTTAAGATTTTTTTCTGCTCTTTCAAAACGATTTTTCTCGTTGGAAAGTTTAATCCAAACAAGCTTTTATTTTCTCACCACTGAATTAAACCATTGAAAGCATATTTTCCTGATTCTGATGTAAAAACACATTATCATGTGCAAGCCTTTAGTGCCCAAGCACCAGCACGTATATAAAAATCCTTTGGACTTTGTTTTTCCTAACGGAACGCTGAAATATCAGACTGAGATACTTTGCATTTCCACCAGTCTCTACCCATAGTCATTAAAGAGAGTTTAGTGTTGCAGTTGTGAGCACTGTAAAATGGGGTTTGTTCATGGAGACAGTACCTGCTACTCCTGAGTTAATGTCAGATGGCAGTTGTCCTGGATAGAAGTGGCTGTTGATGACATCAGTGTGGAACCCTGTGTAGGGCCGCAGCATGTGTGGCAACCACATTTTACAGTGCAAACTGGGGAAAGCAGTTGGCATCCTTGTGCCTCGAACATCAGCGGGTATTTATGTTAGCTGTGGGACAACAATGTGCCCTTGTGGCCAGGAAGGCCAAGGGTATCCTGGGATGCATTAAGAAGAGTGTGGCCAGCAGATCGAGGGAGGTTCTCCTCCCCCTCTACTCTGAGCTGGTGAGACCTTACCTGGAGTATTGCATCCAGTTCTGGGCTCCCCAGTTCTAGAGGGACAGAGATCTACTTGAGAGAGTCCAATGGAGGCTATGAGGATGATGAAGAGGCTGGAACACCTACCTGCCTTACAAGGAAAGGCTGAGAGACCTGGGGCTTTTTAGTTTGGAGGGGAGAAAACTGAGAGGGGATCTAATTAATGTCTATAAATACATGAGGGCTGGGTGTCAAGAAGGCAGGGACCACCTCTTTCCACTTGTGTCCCGTGACAGGATGAGGGGCAATGGATTGAAGCTTGAGCGCAGGAAGTTCCACCTCAACATGAGGAAGAACTTCTTTACAGTAAGGGCTACAGAGCACTGGAACAACTCCCCAGAGAGGTTGTGGAGTCTCCTTCTCTGGAGACTTTCAAGACCTGCCTGGATGTATTTCTGAGTGATCTGCCCTAGTTTTGTCCTGCTTTGGCAGGGGGTTGGACTTGATGATCTTCAGAGGTCACTTCTAACCCCTAACAGTCTGTGATTCTGGGTTTAAGAGCTCGATACCTGTTTAGACACTTGCAGCTGCCCTTGCAATAAACAGAAAGAAACCAGCATCTCTGAAGTGTTGGCTTGCAAATGGGTGACTATAGGTGAATCATCTTATGGAGGAGTCTGTTTTGAAAGTGGTATGGCCAGGTAACTTCAAAGTGCCTCCATGAGATGTGTTTCCCCCTTGGAGTGTTCCAGGCACAGTGTTTGAGCACAAGTAGGTCAAAAAAGATGTTTTCCTGGGGTGGGGCTCCATGACTTGATAAATGGAGTTGAGCATAGCTGCAAAATAAAACATTGACAGTTAGGGATGAGAGGGAAGTTTTTCAGGAGGAATCTTATGAAGGTGATGATAGGAGATTGTATGAAAGTGGTGACTGTTTAATCTGAGCATTGCTGGAAAGAAAAAATCCTAGTAGAACTCCCAGGAAGAATATAATTTGACCACAGTTCAGTCCCCCAGAGAAAGAGAATGGAAAGCAGTTGGGATTCCCTGCCGTCTGTCATGTCATGCCTTGATTTACGACCAGGGATGTGTGTTGCCTTCTGCCCATTCCATATCCTTTCAGCAAAAAGAAAAATCACTTGAGGTTTAACCACCAATTTGTTATCCTTTCTAATTAAATGAATGGAAATAAGGAAACGCGCCGTTTCGGTACGGTCTGGAAACAAAGCTTTGTTTAGAAGCCATTATCAATTGTATCGATCAGAGGGGCTTAATCACAGATGTAATTTGATGTGCCAGAGAGATTAGTCGCTTATTAACACCCGATGGTAGTGCTGAGATTGATCACTGGCTCGGGATAAGAAGGTAGATTTCCACTGATAAACAACAACATCTGTCTTAGTGGTATTTTGTCTTTGGACACCCATTCCTTATGGCGGGTGTATAGACAAAGGGTGAAATGGATGCTTTCTCTTCAAATTAAACCTCTGGGTTTTCAGTGCTGGCAGTAGGTGCTGGTGTCAGGAGTCCCGAGGAACAAGCGACAGGATGAGAAGAAATGGCCTCAAGTTGCGCCAGGGGAGTTTTAGGTTGGATATTGGGAAAAATGTCTTCCCCCAAAAGAGCTGTCAAGATCTAGAACAGGCTGCCCAGGGCAGTGGTGGAGTCCCTATCCATGGAGGGGTTCAGAAAACATCTAGCTGTGGCACTTTGTGACTTAGTTTAGTGGTTAGGGTAGTGTTGGGTTAACTTTTGGACTTGATGATCTTAGAGGTTTTTTCCAACCTTAATGATTCTGTGAGTCCTGGAGCACAGGACTGGTGTTTATTATTAGCAGGATGGGAGTCTGTCTGTCTGTCTGTCTGTCTGAATCACACTAGGAGTGTGATTCAGTATCCATCCAGTTACCCACAGGAGCAAAACGGGGGTCACAACTCTGATGAGAAGAGGTTGGCTTTTCAGCACGGGAAGGGCTGCAGAAAGGGAGAAAAGAGCAGGGAAGACCAGTTTAAGCTGGCAGTGTGTACACAGGAGAATAAAGCGGCTGCGAGATCAAAGTCTGGACTTTAAAGGAAGTTTGTAACCACCAGAGGATACTGAACAGCCTTTCTGGAGGTCTGCAGGAAGGAGTGTTTTGTTGACCTCGTGGCAGAGCTTGCCCAGCTTATGTAAGGGTGTGTAGGACGCAGTTGTGTATTGCAGCACAGGGTTGGATTTCATGAGCAACTCTGCCCTTGCAGCCCTCTGCCCTCTTACCCTTTTACCTCCCTGTTGAAATAACTGGTAAAGATGGAAAGTGACAATCAGTATTCAATTCAGAAGTGGATTCTTTACCATTAAAGAGACCAGTTTGTTTCCCTCGGGCAAATAGCCACTGTGTGGGAATTACTTCTGGTGAGGGGTTTCTTTCATTTGATTTTAGGTAGCTCTAGTGTATTCTGGCCAAGTTGTAGGCATCTCTTAGGATGTGATGAATCAGGTTCAGATTGTCTTGCCTGTTCACAAGATCTTCATTTACTGTGAGGGGAGTCTTAGTGAGCAGCTCAGCTGTGTTGGAAATAACCACACTTGGCAGGTAATTCCTGTCCTGGTGTTCACTGGCTTGGAAGGGATCTGGCCAAATGAGGTGAAGTACTGTGCTTTGCTCTGGGGAGGGGTCTCCTGCATAAGAAAGACATGGACCTGCTCAAGCAGGTCCGAAGAAGGCCACAGAGATGATCAGGTGGCTGGAACACCTTCCCTGTGAGGACAGGCTGAGAGAATTGGGGTGCTCAGCCTGGAGAAGAATTGGCTTCAGGGAGTCCTTATAGTGGCCTTTCAATACTTAAAGGGGGCCTACAGAAAAGATGAGGAGGAACTCTTCATCAGAGTGCAGTAATAGGATGAGGAGTAACAGTTTTAAACTGAAAGAGGGTAGACTTAGATATTAGGAAGAAACTTTACTGTGAGGATGGTTGATACACTGGAACAGGTCGCCCAGAGAAGCTGTGGATGCCCCATCCCTGGAAGTGTTCAAGGCCAGGGTGGATGGGGCTTTGTGCAGCCTGATCTAGTGGGAGGTGTCCCTGGCTGTGGCAGCGGGGTTGGAACTGGATGAACTTCAAGGTTCCTTCCAACCCAAACCACTCTAGAATTCTCTGAAGTCCCAATTCCATCATTTGGAGTGATGATTCTGTTCGTTCACGTACAGAATTGCATTGCAAGAAGCTAAACTTTCCCTTGGGTATTTCTTACGTGATCTTTCCAGTCCTTTGTCTTCCAAAGAGTGCTCACAATGTAACCGTGATTGCATCACGCACAGATGTACGTGGCTGTTGGACTAGTGAAAACTGTAGCTTTGTTACGTGTGAGGTGTCTGGCTTTCCTTGCCAGAAAAGGGCCGTTCTCATGGCAGGCATAGCTGGGATGCACTAGATAAAATACAGTGAATGGCGCAGATCATGGTCTGCTTGTAACGATACCATGCAGATGTGACTTGTTAGCTGTGGATGCCTTGATTTCCCACCCTAAGAGTGTTTTAATCCCACTCCATGCTCGTCTCACAGTTGGTCTCCCTGCAAACTTTGCCTTACTTGATATCCATAGTTTACTGCAACACAGCAGCACTGTTGCTGCAGTTAAGGTGACTCCTGGGTCTCTTGGTCTTAGTTTTCCTCCTTAAAAATAGAAATATTAATGTTTTCCTATCTCAGGGGGGTAAGGTAAGGATACATACATTGAAAAGTGTCCAGCTATTTTATGACTGGGACTTAAAAAAGTACTGTGGGTGGACAGAGGAATAGAAAATGTAGTGTTTTGGCAGCAGTCACAAGTTAAATTTGCAGGAAGCTACTGCGTATCTGGGGAGAAATAACACCCCCAAAAGAGAAAATTCATGTCATCCACATTAGTTTGCTTCTTTGCTCTCTTCACCTCTCCTAAATAAATCTCTACATAGCATTGTGCATCAATCTGCAGTGGCTGCGGGTGCAGATTTTTCTGGATGCTGTTTTCCCAGAAGCTGTTTAGGATGTTCCTTGGCAATGCTCAATTTACATCTAACATATACAAAGCCACATTGTCCTATATGCACCACAGACCTGTATATGGAGAGGGGGAGATGGTTTTACACTAAAAGAGGCTAGATTTAGACTAGACAGAGGATGACATTTTTTATAGTGCCAGTGGTGAGACAGTGGCACAGGTTGCCCATAGATGTGATTGATGCCCCATCTCTAGAAACATCTAAGATCAGATTGGACCAGTATCTGAGCACCCTGCTCTAGTTGCAAATGTCCCTGCTCACTGAGGGGGGGTTGGACTAGATGACCTTTAAAGGACCCTTCGAACCCAAACTATTCTATGATTCTACACCAGTGCCAAGCAGTGCAGTGCTGCAATGGGTATGCAGAGTCCTGACAGTGCTGCAGCATCCAGAACAACTGGGACTTTCAGCTCAGCAGCATCTTGGTGCAGTTACACTACCAGTCACCCAGCAGCACTGCTTTCTGGAAGATTGGTGTACCGTAAGCAACTGGTCAGGTTTGGAGGTTCAGCTGCATGGGAGATTCAGCTGCATCGTTCAAACAATTCCCACATTATCCCGAATTTTCAACAGCCAGTGTCTGTGGAAGTCCTGCCTGAGCAGCCACTGTATCAGCTCAGTCAAGTCTGTCCCAGTGTTTGAATGAGTTTAGTGAGAGCTCTCTTAGCCACCCCACTAGACAAGTGTGATGAGAAGGTTTTGAGGACTGCTTGGCAAAAAGCAGTTTGCACAGTGCTGCTGCAATAGGAGGCTGTCTTGGGCTGTCTCTTTTCCTTTTCTCTTTGCTCTCTGGGGCTGCTTCTCTGGTGGCATCTCCACCGCTGCAACGTAAAACAAATAAATGAGGCAGTTCCACAGCCTGGAGGTTTTCCAAGGCACTTAGTAGTTTTAGGAGCTCATAATAAATAGAGTTTCTCGGTCCTCAGCGTTATTTTGCAAATGCTTAGGCACACGCTTCGGCAGTGAAGAATGCAATCCCAGCCCCACTGAAAACCAGGCTTTTTTTTTTTTTTACTCCAGATACTTTTTTCAGCCAGGACATCTGTACACAGTACAGTGACTGCTTAGCTGATAATACAGGGAAACTCTCCCAAGGGTTAGGAGGAGAGGATGGCTAGAGGGGGTTTTGCTTTCCAGACTCACAGATGGTGGCAAATCTCAAGCTGAAATGTGGCTGAGCTCGTCCAGGCTTCCTGCGAGGCAGATCTCACTGCTGTGCCGCTTCTTGCTGAATTCCACTTGGTTTTTTAGGTAATGATCCTGGATCACAGAGGCTTGTGGGTTTTTTGGTTTTGTTTTTAAGAGAGCTTCACCTTCCCGTGGCTGTAGTTTGCAAACAGTTCAGTTTAGCCTGAAGGACCCATATCAAACAATAAAAATTAAAAAAAAAAAGTGACTTTCTATTGTTATTAAAAAGTCAAGAAGTCTAGGTCAGTTGGCTCTGGTCATTTTCTGTTTCTCCCATTATTGCTAAACAATTTGCTCTGTAATCAAAGACTCTTTCAGAAGCAGGAGAGTCATTTAGTGACTCTCATTTAGTGCTGTGACTCGTGTCTGAGTGGGATGAGCAGCTCTGGAGACCACAGCTTCATATGGTGAGCAGCCTTCGGGGAGCAGGGTGGGAATATTAGACAGCTCCTGGGCGCAGGAATCCTGATGCAGTTTTGGAGTTTAATGGCATGGAAGTTTGAGTATGAGGGAAAATATTCAAGAACAGAGAAGGGAGAACTTTAAACCACAGAAGACTCCAGACAGCAGAGCCTGATAACCTGAGCAGGCGGGATGTGGTTTTCTGCATTAACATAGTTCCGTGGCTTAGTATCACAAAATCACTGAGGCTGGCAAGGACCTCTTGGTATCATTTAGTCCAAACCCCTCATTAAAGCACAGTGAACCATATCAGGTCGCTCAAGGCCATGTCTAGTTGGGTTTTGAATATGCCCAGGGATAGAGACTCCACAAACTCTCTAGGCCACCTGTTCCGATGTTTAAGTATGTTAACAGGGGAAAAAAAATCTTCTGTTTAAATGGAATTTCCTGGTTTTCAGTTTGTGCCCATTGCCCTTCTGTTTTCTTTGCTTTCCCTTGAACGAATTTATACACACTGGTAAGATCCCCCCCAAGCCTTCTCTAGGATGAACGATCCCAGCTCTCTCAGCCTTTCCTTGTATGTGCTCCAGTTCCTTAATCTTCTTTGCTGCCTTTTGCTGGAGTCTGTCCAGTATGTTCCTATCTCTCGGGTACAAGGGAGCCCAGACCTGGATGCAGCACCCCAGATGAGTCCCACCAGTGCTGAGCAGAGGGGAAGGATCATCTCTCTTGATCTACTGGCCACGCTTGTCCTAATTCAGCCCAGGACAGCATTCACCTTCTTTGTGACAAGGCCACATTGCTGGTTCTTGTTCAGCTTGGTGTCCATCAGAACCTCCAGGTCTTTCTCTGCAGTGCTGCTCTCCAGCCCATAATGCTGCACAGTATTATTGCTTTCCAAGTGCAGGACTTTGCATTTCCCTTGGGTGAACTTGTGTCACTTTATGGCTTTTCAGGACTTCGTTCTCTTCTTCTTCTCCAAAAGAGAAGACCTTTGACTTGATTTGAATCCCAGATTCTTGAAGTGCAAGTGGAACAAACTCAGAACTTCACAGCCAGAGGCTGCCAGCATCTCACAGAGCCAGATCAGCATTTTGTGAGGTGATTTTCTAAGTGTTAGTGAAAGTTGCCAATAACCATCAAGTTGCTACTGCAGTCAAGCTGCTTCCGATGCCTCGAGTACTTCAGCACTGCACTTTGTGTTTGCAATCAAGACCTGGCTGTCCTGCAAGCAGGATTTGAAACCCAATCAAAAAGTCAGAAAAGTGGAAAATATGAAGGAAACTAGTATCCCATCCCCCTCCCAACACCTATTCACATCTGCTTAACTTGTAGCTGCTTCACACTTGTTGTGGGTGATAGAGCTGGGTCCTGTGAGCTCACCACCGGCATTGTCACGTGCAAAGAAATCCGGTGGGAAATGGCCTGTGTTGTTTGAACTGAGAATACTGCTTTTGCTGTTCCATAGGCCTAGAGTGGGGGCTGCCTTAAAAAGACAAATTTGGAGCTTGGGGTTCTTTGTCGGTCTCTCTTGAAGAAGTCAAGGCATGTTTGATTGGAGAAGAAGCAGTGAACATATGGAAATTAAAAGTCAAGCTGGAAAAACGTTAATGAAGTTTAAATTAGGAGTCTGTTTATTCATCACCATCTGTTTATACTGCAGTAAGATAAGAAATAATTAATAGCTCCTTGCTTGCAAAAGTTCAAGTGAATTCTCACCTTCCAGTTGCATAAGATCTCCTGGGATAGATGATGTGTTGGTTGAATTTGTATGATAGTCCAGTTATCAGCAGCTCTCCAGGAGCTCCATCACCAGAGCAGGCACTACATGGGTGATGACAGCTCAAGAGCTCGAGGCAATGCACACAGCAGGGTGGAGAAGGGGGTGGATGGACCACTCGCCACAGGCTGGGGACATGTTGCGTTTTCTGGCTGCATGAGGGTCGTGGTGCATCCCTGAGACCTGCCAAGTGTTCGTGTAGATGCTCCTTACACCTTCACATACATGAGGATGGGTGGTTTTGTTGGAAAAAAGCCAGAGGTTTAAACTCAGTAGCGGAGGGAGTGTTCAGATGAGCCACTGAACTGGAGGCTTTGGGGGATGGTAGCTTCCAGGGGCAATACACATCTTGGCAGACATCTAAGAGGGACTGGTGCAGCTGAAGGAGAGACCTCTCCCTTAGGCTGAGAAGGTCTGCAAAGAGTCTTTGCTTGCAGGGGAAGCAGGAAGATTTGTCCCCGTGATTCAGAGCAGTCAAAAAAATCAGGAATACTCAGACCCTTGGACAGGTGTTGACTCTTATGAGCCTCTATCCACACATCAAAGTTCTTAACAGATGCTCATGGATAATCAGTGTTGCTTCCAGCTGTCATTTCAGAATGTTGTAGGCCTCTCTTAAACCTTGTACCACACCCACCAGCCCCTCCATGTGTCCTGAGACACCAGGAATGACATTAAATGACAACTACAGGTCAGCTAAATCAAGCCCTGAGGATCTAGTCAACATAGTCAATGAAGCCTGGAGAACAATTTAGTTCAGTCTATAATAGATACCTATATTTGCTCTCACCAATCTCCTTAAAGGCAGAGGGACCTGCAGGACTTCTTTCCATGTTGTCTTTCCTTAGTTTATTGTTTACTTTCCTTGTTTGCTGTTCTTCATTACTCTGGCTTAGATGATGCAAAGGGCCTCATGGTTTCAAGTCTTGCAGTAGCTGCTGCTTCTGACCAGCAGCATTGGGCAGCTTCCAGACAGGACATGAATCCTCTCTGTTCCTGGACAATGTGGCCTCTCCTACAGCAGCAGAAAATTCAGTCGTGTGACATCAAGACCTCAAGCCCCAGACTCTCATTTATTTCTGATAGATGATCAGTCACAGTACCTTTAATTTAACAGAAATTTTTATTCCAGTCATTGGACAGTGGCCATGATACTCACTTGGGGCAGACGACTGCACAGTACCTCCAAATAATCTTCCTTCATTAATGCTTTCCTCCTCTGCTCTGGGACTCTTCCCAGATGCCAACGCTTCATGCTGCAGTTCTTGCAGAAATGGAGCCTGGTGTCTGGAAACTCAAAAGAAAAAAAAAACCTCCTCTGTATTTTTCAGAGGATAATCTTCCCTTGACCACACTAGGGAAGCTGGTACCTGAAACCAGGAGGAAGCACACGTTCTCATGGTGGTAAACCCAACTTCAACTCTTAAATGTGAGCAGCCTCTAGACTTTTGCATTGGCTGCTTTGTTCTAGTCCAAAGCTGATGGTGGGTTGCATCAACAAGGGCATCACCAGCAGCGATAAGGAGTCTTTAACCCACTCTACTCAGCACTTGTCAGGCTACACTTGGAATACTGTGTTCAGTTTTGGTCCCTGCTATATAAAAAAGAAGTGGACAGGCTGGAGAGGGTCCAGAAAAGGGCCATCAAGATGGTCCAACGACTAGGAAGCTGCAGTAGGAGGAAAGGCTGAGAGAACTAGGTTTGTTTGGCCTTGAGGAAAGAAGGCTCAGGGGACACCTTATATCCGTGTTCCAGTATTTAAAGGGTGGCTACAAAAAAGTTGGAGACTTCTGTTTTACAAGGATTCACATGGAAAAGATGAGGGGTGCAAGTTACTCCCAGGGACAATCCAATTGGAAAGAAGATGAAAATTTTTCCCAATGAGAGCAATCAGGCATTGGAATAATCTCTCTGGGGAAGTGGTGGAGTCCCCAGCAGTGGACACTTTTGAAATTCAACTGGATGGGGTTCTGGGTCATCTTGTCTAGACTGTGCTTTTGCCAAGAAAGGTTGGACCAGCTGATCCTTGATGTTCCTTCCAACTTGGTATTCTTTTCTTTATTTTTCTATGATTCTTCCAGAGTCTCTTTTTTGAGCAAATAGTAGCCAAAGGTGTTTTCCCTACAAAGCTGTTACTTGGCTGTCCATCCTTGCTTGGTAACCTACTGTTCAAGGAGGGCACATCTCCACTAAGGTCTGCTAATTCCCAGTTGAAGAGTGGTACCTCCTCAGTTGCTTGTTGCTATCTGATCCTACCCTACCACCCATCAGCAACCAGAAGAAATCCAAACACAGATCTACACAGCACCTCCTCATTCTTCCCTGTAGAGCTAAGAGCCAATTTTTCACTTGACCTCACCTTTCTACAGAAACTATTCCAAAATGTTACATCTGTTTTCTGCCTTAATGTGCTGTAGGGGTGGAGGCTTTGCTTTTGTTTCGCCTGTTGCTGACACGTCCTGGCTGCGAGCTTGCTACCCAACAGCATTGTTTATTTGACTCGGGAACAGCTGTCCTGTGACTTGGCAGGATTAAAAGCCATTTAGTGGACCTAAGCCGTACTGAAGAAGGCATTTTAGTTTGGAGAGCACATAACACTTTTAAATGCCACCAGACATTTTGGTTACTTATTTTTTTTTTAGCATGGGACAATATATAAATGCATACAGCCTTGGTTATCCAGAGGTCTTATAAATAAGGAGAAAATGCCATCACTACAGACCCAATGGAAAGCAAATTCAAAGCATTTTTGAAGCTCTAGATAATCACTCAGATGAAATCCATCAATGCAAACTTTGTTTCTGACAGCAGCTTGTATTTGTCCCCCACACATCCCATCGCCTTGCTGGTTAAGAAATCTCTCTTCCCTCATCTTTGTTATTTTTCTTTACCCGCTGACTGTATCAGAGCATTTCATGATGGTATCAACCCTTTCTATGTAGGATAAATACATTGGAAATTGTTGTGTGTGCCATAAGTAATGTTGAACTCCCCCTGCAATACATGGCCAAGATCCAAAACCTGCTGCAGCCAGTAGAGGTTTTGCCACTGATTTTACCATGCACTGGACTTTTTGTAATCTAGGTGCCTTTTTTTTTTTTTCCTGGATTTTTTGATATTTTGATATTTTTTGGATATTTTTCTTGGTATCTTGACCTTTATTACATAAGAAAGTGAAATCACGGAGAACATGAGAAGCTGAGGTCAGAGGTACCACAGGTATCCACCAGGCCTGAGTAGGATTTCTTTTATTGAAAACTTTAAAATTATCCCCATCTCACAAATTTAGCTTTTCATTTTTCTTGCCTTCTAACCATTAAATATGCCTCCATGTGAAACCAAAACTTTCTGATCCTTCTTGTCCCTTCCTACAGAGCTAAGATACAGGGTTTCCGTACAACCTTTCCTGCTTCTGCTGATGCCCCTCTATTTTTATGGGTGAGAAGCACATTTCCAGCACAAACTCCAGCAGGTTTAATAAACAAGAGCCTGATGATGAAGATTTTACATGGTGAAGCAACAGGGTAAGGTTCCCCTTAGTCATGCCGTAATTGCTATAGGAGAGACCTCCCCAGTGTTTATTCTTGACTGGTTAACCGTGAGCACTTTGCCAAAGGGGGCTGTCACTTGCCGTTTGCCTTCAATGGGAAAGCCAAGATGAGTTGATCAGTGGAGGGTTTGCACATTTTTAGAGTGGCCAGGTCTTCTGAGCTCTCATCTTGATGCTGCTGTTCAAGTTGCCATATACGTTTAAGCGAGGCAAGGAATTCATGCAGATTGGACTGAGTGTTGGGAAGCTGAGGGAAAGTCTCCTGACTCTCACGGCACTTGAACTGTCAGGGAGAGCTGCTGCACTCGTGTCCTCTCTGCTTGGCCTGATTTATTAGGAACACCCCCAAAGTCTCTAATGCTTTCCTCCTCCCAACATCTCTGTCTCCTTCTGGTAGAAGACAGTGAGGTGTGGAGGAAGTACAGCCTGAATGAGTCCCATTTGAGATCATGAGTCCCATCTGAGATCTTAACCTTGGTCACTCTTGTCTCTCCAACCACCAAAAAAGCATTGCTAGAGGTTGAGCCAGGTCATCTTCACTATGAATTTCTTTCTGGAGTTGCCACCACAGGAGAAGCCATATATGAAGAGTAGGGACCTAAATTCAAAGCCTAGTTCTCTATGAATCAAACTCTCTACGACTTCTAGAAGAGCAGGAGGATTTGAGCAAGGGATGAGGAAGCCCTGGAATAATCCTTTACATGTCAGAGCCCTAGAGACCTACCTCTTGTTTAGATGCTGGTGAGAAGATAAGCTATATTTTTGGCAACCCGCTTTGTGAATCTTTGTCTTAACTCTTGGATTGTTTGTTTCAGTTTACATGTTCTGGAATCAGGCAGAAGGGCTCAGCTCACAAATTTGATTTATAAAGGGAGTGATGGAAAAGTCAAGTGTTTAGTTTGTTGGTTAAATAAAAAGGCTGAAAGAGTAGAAATGTTTGGGTTTTTTTAAACTTGTTTCCTAGTTGAAACAAGTAGATGTTGATGATAGAAAAACTCATAGGATTGTGATGCTTAAAAATAGTTCACTAGAAATAGTCTCTGGTGGTTTCTTTTGCACTGTTTAGAATGACTCAGTCTAGGGGCTTAAGGTGAGATTTCCTTCATATGTCTGAGTCAAATTTCTACAAGGATTTTGGAAGAAAGAGATCTTTTAGCATTTCCTGTTGAGTGCTTGGACAGCTTCTACTGGAAGCCACCACAGAAGAGCAAAACCATTTTTCATAGGAAGGAACAGTGTCCTCGTTGCTCTCCAGCTTGTACAGTCTCTCTGTCTTGCCACAGATATTGAGGTAAAGCCCAAGGTGAATTCTTTTCACTTACCCTCAATCTAGGAATCCTTTTTGCTTCTTCTGATTGCCCAAGAATCCCCATCCCTGGCACCATTCCAGGGGAGGTCGGCCGGGGCTCTGAGCAACCTGCTCTAGTTGCAGATGTCCCTGCTCAGTGCAGGGGGACTGGACCAGATGCCCTTTAAAATTCCCTTCCAATGCAAACCCTTCTATGATTCTCTGATTTTCTGCTGAATTGGGACTGCAGATCCCTCACTGAGGGATGAATAAAGGCATCGGAGCCTCACAAAGAGCACATCAGCTGTGGGAAGGAAATGCTACAGTGCCTGGGGTTTGCGTGCCCTGGCAGGATTGTGGTTTTCCTTCAGCTAAGTGGTTTCTCTGTCACATCCTGCCTACAGAGCTGGAGTGATAGCAGGCAGCATGACAGGCAAAAACCACTCGTATTAAACGCAGAGCCATGGAAAGTTGAAAGGGGATGGGGTTGGCTTCAGAGCAGACTGTCAGTGTTACTAAAAATAAAAAGGTGATGAGATGGATCTGGGGAAGGAGAGATGCCCTCAGGATGCTTGAGTGAGTGAGGCTTGGGGGGAGGAGGGCACGGCAGGCAACGCAGGAGAGAAAGGGTTGGATTTTGCAGGGAAGGGTGAGAAGATTCATTTAGTGAAATCTTAGAGCCAAGCTAGCCACAGTCAAACACAATTTGTCACAGAAAAATATGGCAAAACCTTGTTCTGCAAGTCCAGGGCAGGACAGGATGGGGTAGAGTGAAAACTACAAAAGATACAAAGGAGAAAAGATAAGGAACTGCTCACGCTAGAAGCAACTAAGTAGGCTAGGACACTTCAGCTTGCAAAAGAGGTGCCCAGGGAGGGATAGGAAAGAGGATTTCATGTTTTTTCTTCCCAGAGAAAGGGATATTGTGGTTAAGTTATGAATACTTCTGTCTTTGGAAAAGAACTAGGCAATTCCTAATGAACCCAGCAATGAGCAGGTTCAAAGTGAATTCAGAAAAGGTTCTATTTTTTTCTTTCTGTGGACACTTAAGAGTGTGCGCCCCCTTGGCCCAGGGGCTTGTGAATTTTAAAACTTTCCATGGGTTCAGAAGCAGAATCAAATTGCATTTAATTTAAAAGATTTATGGAAGAAAAAGGATGTATCCGAGGTTTGGGGTTTTTTTTGCTAATTAGTGGTGTGCTTTCCAGAA